>PVKM010033882.1:0-15784 GCA_004027735.1 Carollia perspicillata
GGTCACGGCATGGGTGCAGGTGTCAATGAGCATATTTGGGAGCAGTGGGTGGAAGGATGGGTGAAAAGATAAAGGGACAGGGAAGTTCGTGAGGCTGGGGGCTGGCCCTCGGTCTCTGTTCAGTGTGTACACATTGCATCCTGTCTCTCTTTAGGCTTCAGGTTGCTGCCGCCTGGCAGAGGCGAGTGTCTGCAAATCACAGGGCACGTGACCCATTTTTCAGTCACCTGGAGAATATAAGGTGCAAAGCCCAAGATATTTAACAATATCAGCCAAGCCAACTTGTTCATCTCCACTTAAATGACAGAACCACAAGCAGCCAGGCAGCTCCATTCGGGGAAAAAACCCCTTTATCCATGTCGAGCGGCAGACCAGGCTGCAGCTCATTTATTTAGGCCTTTCTTGCTCTCTGACACGCCTCCTAGCAGTTGCCAGGCAACTCTGGGAGTAGCAGTGTGTGTTAAGGATTAACTAGTTAGGGCTGGGGTCCTTTTTGGCAAGAAGGGGATAAAATACAAGTGATTTTAATTGCTAGGCCACGGATCTTTCTCAGCTTGGTAGAAGGTGGCAACTTTTGGAGGATGGGTACAGCAGTGTGGTTCTTGAATTTGCCTTGAAAGTTTCCCTTTCTCCTGCCTATGAAGAACAAATGAATTTTAAAAGGAATCTTTTACTTCTCCTTTGTTTAAAATTATATCATCATGAAATCTTAATATGACTAGCCCACTACCCTCTCTTTGAAAGACATAATACAATAGCCTTAGTTTCAAAGAACTTTTCAGAACAGACTTATGTCTTCTAATTTCATCCCTATTTCTGTTCGGAGTTTCTTATTTCATAGCTCGTGTTACGTGGGGCTGTCCTCAGACAGCGCGTGTGGAGGTGCCTGTTCCCGTGTCTGTCCACTGCAGGCCCTTGGTAAACGCTAGAGCAGAAAGCACACTGGTGGGTGTCAGTGCTTTAAGATGCATCCCGTTCTGTGCCAGTGTCTGTGGGAAGGTCAGTGTAGATGGCACTCAGAGCTGTTTAGTCGACAAGCTCGTGTGGCTCCCTCTGGGTCAGCCTGCCAGCCGGGCACCCCAGGATGAATGGAGCACAGCCCCTGCCTGCTGGGAGTGAATGCTGGGCTGCGGGCAGTCAACACATGGTGACGGCGTCTGCGAAGGAGGCTGTGCGGGCAGCAGCCAGCTCCCCAGTCCTGCTTGCTCAGTTCATCCCAGGAGGCCCGGCTTCCACATGCAGCTGTGGGTTCGCTGGCATGATCTACCTTACAGCCCCTGATTTTGCACATGGTTCTGCTGAGTCATATTTATCCACCTAAAACCCTCTGAAGACGGGGAAGTTAAGATGAAAGCAGATTGATAGCCTGGCTTTCAAGCATGAGTGGACAAGGCTATGTTGGAGCAGGTCAGAAAAACACCATGTGTATCTGTCTCCTGGTTGAGTAACACCATTGATCCCAGGATTTTTTGTTTTAAAAAGGTATTTATATGTGTTTTTAGTGTAATAGGCAATAGGAAAATATTAGAAACTAAAAAAATTAAAATCACCGTAGTCCCACTGAACTAACAAAAGTAACTCAACTACCTTTTGCATATTCTCTTTAATTATCTTTCATTATGCAAAGTGTTTATATGGTTGCTACCAAATCTACGTTAAAAGTTTGTTTCTCCTCCATTTAATACTACATCATGCATTTTTAAATGGCTGCAGATATGATTTCTGTAACTGCTTTCTCATGTTAGGCATTTAGATTATTTCCAATTTTTTTGTATTCTAATTAATAATCCACTAGTCACTTTTATGAATAAAGCTTTGAAATGCTGTATTTTGAAGTCTTCTGCGTGGAGAAATACAAGTATGCGTGCAGGAGCCTGACTGTGGGTGCCACTTGTCACAAAGTGGTAAGGAAGCAAATTCCCTTTGACTCGGCCTCAGAGCAGCTCGACGTGGAAAGGACCCGTCATGGGGTGTGCTGTCTGCCCTCCACTTAGGCAAGCAAAGGATACCCAGAGCATATACGAGATACAACTAATTCGTCTGTGCCTCCACCTGGTGCTAAAAATAAGGTTTGAGAAATCTTAAAACAAAAGGTGCAGCACGGCAAGACGAGAGATCAGGAAGTGAGGAAAGCAGGGAGGGGGCCCAGGCAGAGCCCGGAAGGGGCCGGGTGGCTCTGCGCTGCCCGGGGATCCTCCGTGCAGGCTTCAAGGGTGGGGGGGGCGGGGCCTCGGACCCGCATCCTTCCCAGAGCCCATGCTTTTTAAAAAATTGTGGTGAAAGATATACACATAACATAAAATTTGCCATTTTTGCCATTGTTAAGTATGTTATTCAGTGGCATTATTATATTCACAATGTTGTATCACAGAAACTCTGTATCCATTAAGCAATAACCCCCCATTCCTTCTTCCCTCAGCCCTTGGTAATCTCTATTCTACCTTCCACCTCTATGATTCTGCCTGTTTTAGATGTTTCCTGTAAGTGGAATTATACCATGTTTGTCCTTTTGTGTCTGGCTCACTTCACTTCACTTCACATGTTTTCAAGGTTCATCTGCATTATAGCATGTGTCAGAACTCCATCCGTTTTTAAGGCTGAATAATATTCTACGGTATGCATATACCACATTTTGCTTATTGTTGTGCACATTTTTGCAGTATGTCTGTCGTTGGACACATACTGTCCCTACCTTTTGACCGTTGTGAATAATGCTCCCATGGACATTCCTGTACAAGTATCTGTTGAGTTCCTGTTTTCAGTTCTTTTGGAAACATACCTAGGAGTGGAATTGCTGGGCGAGGTGGTATTTTATGTTTAACTCTTTGAAGAATCACCAAATTGTTTTCATGCAGAGCCCAGGCTGTTTTTAAGTGGAGAGTGGTGTGCTTATAAAGCATGGATATATATCTGTGAATGTTCTGTAGGAAAAGTTTGTAAAAGATTTTCTTATTTTCCAGTTTATTTTAGGCAGGCAGACAGGGAATTGCAGCCTGAGCTAAACAGATGCATTGACAGCAGCAGTCTGTAGTGGACAAGAGAAGGGGCTGGTAACTCACTTACCGGCCACCATTTTTTTTTTTTTTCATTTCAGTGTTCATCTCAAGTCAAAATCATGTCCTGGGGATGAAGCAGGGGATAAGCTGCTCCTGCCACCAGGATTTGGGGGACCCATAGCTCTGTGGCTGTAAATGACTAAAGAAGCCACCAAGTGTGATGGAAAGAGTTTGGTCTTTGGATTCACCCGGGTTATAATCCTGGCTCTGACATCTGCCAGAAGATGACCTGGGAAGGCACTTAACTTCTCTGAGCTTCAGTTTTTTCATTTCTAAAATGGAAATAATGTCAGTCTTGTAGGGCTATTGAGAAAGAAAGTAACAGTGATGTATGTAAAACTCAGCACAATGGTTTTGTTGATAGTAGGTATCAACTAAATGACAGTAACCATTACTGGATGACCAGAAGGGCCAGGAGGAAGAGGAGGAGAATGTGACAGCCACATCCAGCATGGTCGTGGCCCTGCTTGTTCGACAAGTGTTCGACTCTCTGAAACGGTTTAGAAAACAGTGAGGTTCTGGCCTCTTTATTCCTACTTTCTAAAGTAACTGCGAAAGTTTGGCTTCTATCTCAAATGACACATAAAGAATTTGTAAAAAAAACACATATTTAATTATTCCCTCCAATATTTGCTATTTATTCATTCATGTTATTGCTCATCAACACTTACAGGCTATAGAGGGTGGTAAGTACCAAAGGTTTAAAATTAGGAAATGCATTCGAGTCCGTTTTTAAAATGGATAAGAGAAAATATCATTGAGAATCTTCTTTCTATTTCATCAGAACATTTTTTTGCCTATGGGGATAAGGTGACCATTGTCCAATATTGGCACCAGATCTCCACTGTCCACCTCCCAGAGATGCCAGTGTTGCTCAGGAACAGAGTCTGGGCGCATGGGAGCACAGGCAGGAGCCCTGGCATCTTGGAGCCACGCATTGTGTATGATGGCTGAACTGAGAGCCATAGTTTTAGAAGTAGACTGCCCAAGTAAACAGTAGATCCTTGAGTGAGAGATGGGAGCTGTCAGGAAATCTGCTGAAACACAGGGATAAAGCTTCACTGGATGATTTCAAAGAGCATCACTAAATATGATGAAAATTAAATTCTCATATGTTCTGAAATGCTCGAAGAGTAAAACACAATCAGTGTATCTTAGACCATCCAGAGGAAATTCTAGGTTTCAAATTCTAGGAATTCTTGATCTCATTTAATAATCTGGCTGCCTTCTTACTTCGTTCCCATGGACGGGACCATGTTTTGTACTCCTTGGTCTCCCTGACGTAGTCAGAGATTAGTAGGTGCTCATTAAATGTGTGTTGAATGACTGGATGAACAAATGAATGATACTTGTTTTCCCGTGCTATGCATCAGTAGAACCAGTGGTCATGTTTCAGTGTTGCACCATGTAGATGATTAGCTTCTCAAAAGGCATCCACAGCTTCATCTTATAGCATGAGAAGAATCTGACACAATCGCCACCCGTGAATGTGTAAATATCAAACAAAGGCACAATGGCAGCCGCATGGAAGCCGACCAGAGGCAGTGAGGATCTGCCCGTGAAATCACCGTGTGCAGCGAATACTCAGTTCTAGTCCAGAAAACACAAGAGGCAAGTGTATTGATGGAGTAAGCTGATTTTGTTGTGGCCGTTTTAAACGCTGTATCTTTGTGGAAGCTGTCGCAAAGAGAAGCGGTTACTGGTACGGTGTTTTAAGTCAGATAATGTCATTTTAGGTCTTTTACTTTTTCAGTGAGACTCTGAAAAGGAAACCTTTCTGATCCATTTTCAAGCAGTGCTAACGTTTAATGATTCAGAGCCTAAAACAGTGATATATGACTTCGTGTACAGAGCCAGACCACGGGCTCCTTCAGAACAGGATTTGCCTCATTCTTTCTTCTACCCAGCACACAGTAGAGGCTCGGGAACGTGAGACGGAGTGATGGCGGGCTTGTCCTGTGGAGGATATTATGGGATTTATGACGATTAGAAGGTAAAATTGTAAATTTCCTTCCCCCCACCCTCACTGGACATGCATCCACAAGGATTTTTTATGGGGTGTGGGTACATCCTCAGAAATATACATCACGTTCAGGATTACATTGACCTCACAAAGAAATGGAAGCCTGCTCCCGAAGGGGATGGAGTGCTGTGATTACTCGTGTGTCTTGGGCCCAGAGCCTGATACATGGAAGGTGCTTCATAGTTATCTGTGTAACTGAAGTATAGTAGTTCTTAGTTATATAATGTCTTTAGTTGCTTGGGAGCTGAAACACAGTTTTGTTAAATAAATCATTAAGACTCAAAGTCTCAAAGAAAAGAAAGTAGTATGAAGCACTAGATTATAAGCTAGACTGTGTATATATATTCCATTATTTGATTTTTATAATGCCATATGGAGAGAGTGGTGTAGCCCCATTTTACTGATGAGAAACTGAGGCAAGGAATGGATATGTCACTTTTTAAGAAGTGCCAGAACCAGGACTCGAACCCTCCATCTGCCTGATTCTGTCAGCCATGCTCTTTCCTCTGACCATTCCCCACAGCGGTGATTACCATATGGTCCCTGTTATATACAATTTCAGGGCATTTCAGAAGAAAACTGAGCTGGTTTCCTTTTAGGAGTCAGTGTCCCTAATCTGCACAAATGTTTCTTGTCTTGAAAAATGCAGGTTAAACTAACACCATTTATAAACTATTTTGCAAAGGGGAAATGTCAACATTTTTAGATATCTTTTTTAAAACATTCCTCAAGTAGATAATTTTAATTGCTTAATATTTTGTTTAAGGTTTTGATATTTATGGTGATGATTAGATGAAAAAGTAAGGCACTTGCCAGCGCAGCTCCCTCCTCTTTTCCTGGGCTGACACCTAGTGGCCAACGTCCTCATCGCAGTGTTAGTCCTCCTGTTCTGGAGGATAATTGTTTTTCAACTGATTTTAGGATTTTTTAAAAACTCAGTTATTGTCATCATAATGAAAATGGTGATGTTTGACATAAGGTTAATTTAGTAGAGACTATCATAACAATGTTGCTTTTATTTGATTTAACACTAATTTTAAGTCAATTATAACCAAGCTTCGATAGTAGAAAATGATACAAATAACTTAAAACCCTGGGGTATTTGTGTTCCCACAAACTGGACCTGGTGACCACCGTGCTTTGAGCACTGGCTTGCACACACCAACATGTGAGACTCGGTCACTGTTCTCGAGGACGGTGCACGGCGGAGGCAGAGAGCAAGCAGAGAGCTGCACAGAGTGCGTTGACTGCTGCAGTGGGATGCTGTGGGGGCGGCTGACATCCAAAGGCAGGAGGAGTCGATCCCGCCTCAGGGCCGAGGGCAAGCTTCCAAGGGAGGGTGCATCTGGGATGGTGACTTATGGGGAAAAATAGCATTTCCCGGGGAGCAGGGCAGAAAGGAGCCTGTGCAAAAGCAAGGGGCATCGAAATGACCTGGCCTGGTGAGACACTGTGAGCTGTTAGGTAGCCAGAACTCAGACAGGAAAAAGGAGGGTGTCCAAGAATGAAGTGGAGAAGGGGTCAGCTCCATCCAGTCCGGGAAAGACCTAGAAGGCCACAAAAGGGCTCTAGCACTAAGCATAAACCAGCCCTTCTAGAACAGTGTTCCTTGCAATATTAGGTCCATAGATGTTGACATGTTTTCTGATCACATAAAATTTGGGATTGTTGCATATTGCATGCTCTAACTTTTTTTAGATATTTAAATGCACATTACTGAAGCCCTGCTGTAAAGAAATCTGGTTAACTTGGTTTAACCCAGCATTTTTCAAAAGGCTTTTTTCTCCAGAATACCTATTAACATTCCATGCATCTCCTAGTCCTCACCACAGTTTGGGAAATGCTGCTGTAGCTAATGAGTATGATGAATTTTTCTTGCCCTAAGGCCATGGAATTAGGATACCAACTGGGTTCATTTTACCTCAGTCGCATAGCTATGAACCTCGGAAAAAGAAAAGCGTGTTTCTTTACCAAAGCATTTCTTGTCTGGCCAGACAGAGGTTTGTAGCCAACAGGTGGTCTTGAGACAGCCATCACTTAGCTTTCTCAGCTCAGGACCACAGGCTGCTGCTTGGTCCCCTTGGCCCAACAACTTGATCAGTGTATCAATTAGGATCTAACGAGGGCAACAGAAACCCCTTCAGTTGTTTACAAGAGAGAAAGTAATTCAAGGAAATGGTTATTCAGCTGATAGAGGAGCTGAGTCTCAAAGGAGGGCAGAGAGGTGATCCAGAGAGGAGCACCAGCAGGGTGGTTTCCTGGGCCGGGGCAGCTAGCTGGAGCTGGAGCCTGTGCGTCTGGGCCCTGGGCGAATGAGTCCAGGAGGCGGCGAACCGTGCTGGGCAACCCATGAAAGTCAAGAAAGAGGAGCCATACTCAGCTTCTTCCTCCCATCCTCTCCCTCCAAATCTCTCAGCAGGGCCTCCTCAAATGTGCCAAACCAAACAGGAAGCTAGCTGGTCGGGGAGCCCAGGGAAGACAGCCTCCCTTCTATACAGAATAGAGCAGAGGAGAAAGGGTAGGTTGAGGATCAGACAGGCTCAGATCCAGATCCCAGATATCAAGGCCATTTCCTGACACACACACATCCCCAGGTAAATAATGAACAGCATAGTGAAGTTAAAAGTCCCCTGATTTATTGTTAAACCAGGTGTTAACCTGGACTCTGCCTCTCCTCAACTGTGTGACTCTAGGCAAGTTACTATACCTTTCTGAACCTCAGCTCCTCAGTTGTAAAATAGGAAAGATCTCTACTTAAGTGATACTTTCACAGGGCTCCCTTGACATATGCCTGGCTGGTTCCTGTTTTATAATGAAATAAGAGCAAGGTATGTAAAACTTTTGGGGCTTAGCCTGGAGCTAACAGGAGTGTTGGAAATCCACAGAAGTTGATTGACTACTCCGTATTTCAGTGAATTGGCTGAAGTTTTACTAGGTAGTAATTACTATATAGTACGTGTCTACTTTCTTATCTTAATCTGTTCACTTCCAGGGGGGCACTGGAGCGAAGGGGGAGCTTATGAAATGTGGGACGGAGTACTCACGTGTTCGAGAGGCACCCAGCATGCATGGGAGTTATCCGTTCAGTACAGGCTGATGAAAACTGAGACTCCGGAGAGTTGCCTCTTAGGAAACACGAAACCTTGAGAATCACTTCCTCTCGGAACCACAGGCTTTCATTTGTTATATGGGCATAAAAATGCCACTCTCATAAAATTATTTTTAAAATTCATTGAGATGGCAGGCGTAAAGTGTTCTCTGGGAGTCAGCTTCCCTTTTATCCAGTGAATGCCCAGTTCACCAGCAGTCACATTCCACGGAGGTGTGGCAGGATTTGGGGGGAGCTTTTAACCCAAGATTATTTACATTTGATTTCTGGGTCCCTGTTCGTGATGTGATCTGGCAGATCTCCACTCACCCTGTTCTCGTAAGGCACGGCTTACTGGCATTATTCATAAGCCATTTGCTTAAGGCTTTCTTTGCCCACATTCCTACCCGTGACACATTTTTATTCTCATCTCATAACATTAAAAATGGTCTGTAAGTTCCAAGGGTGTCCTGAGCAAGTCAGTGGCCAGTTTAAATGGCCTTTATCTATTCTATGAAAGGAAAGTTTTATCCTGAGTTAAATAGTTTTATCCTTAGTTGAAGAGTATTATACAAAAGAAATATGGAAGGGAAAAAACCCCAATACCTACTGAACCCTTACTTCTTTTTTTTAATTTGTATTTTGTTGGTAAGTGTGCATGTATTATCCCCAGTTTGATAGATAAGAACTTAAAGCAGAGAAGGTTGAAATAGTTTCAGTCAGCAACTTTGAACAAGCATTTGCCAAGACCCTACTGTGCCAGACACGTTTCTAGGTGCTTGGAGATGCAGCAGTGAACAAAATCAAGTTCTGGCCCTCAAATCTCTTATATTCTACGCAGATACAAAGAGGAACCAGAAATGAAAGTCAATGTATAATGGGCCAGGTGGTGATAAGTGTTGTGCAGAAAAAGGTAGCCAAGGAAAGGGATACAGGGAACCCCCCAGATGGGGTAGGTGCTGGTAGGAGATGGAGCCAGGACTGTGTCTGCCTCTAGACCTCATGTTTTCCCCCCACTGATCCCAGGCTGCTACTGATTCTCATTGGTGGTGGTTTCCAGCATCTAGTGAGGAAACATGAACTCTAACATCTCACTTTAGTCTGGAGTTGATAATTCAGTGTGTCAGGGTGGCAACTTTGCATTCCTAGGGTACAGAAAACATTTTGCTGCGCTCCCTGCTGTCAGCAGCATGTAGCTGTTTCTTTCATCTCTCCAGTTTCCCAAACACTTTTAATCTTGATGCAGAAAGCATTTTGCCAGCTTGGACTCAAGCCCTATTGCTGGGGAGACCATTCTGTCCCAGAGAAGGGTCTCCTGTCTGCTGGGCTCAAAGGAACTCATTGCTGCTTTTATCTCTAACACCTAGAAGTGATGTTCTGGGTGGTGGCTTAGGTAATCTTAATATCCATTTCCCGATCTTTACTATTCAGTGAATCGATTTAATTCCATAAGTAGATACTGGGCACCGAGAAATGGATCAAATACGGAACCTGCCATCAGGAGCCAGATAGACCTGGCTTCTACTTCTCCATTTCTATAATTTTGAGCAAGTTGATTAACCCCTCAGCACTTCAGCTTCCTTATCTGTAAAAGGGCGAAAGCAAATGCAGTCTGCCTCCCAGACTTGTTGTGAAGATTAAATGAGATAATACAGCCAGGTGCCTCGTACGGGGGTAGAACTTAATATTAGGTGAGGTTGTTTTAAGAAACTTTAGACTTTAGAGCAGCTTTAGGCTCACAGCAAAATTTAAGTAGAAAGTACAGAGATTTCCCCCATACCTTCTGTCCCCGCTCATGCACAGCTGTCCCCTTTATCAACAATATTGGTTTTTAAACATATAAAAATAACTCTTTAATGTAAAGCTCAACTTTCTCTACCTTCTGTCCTATAAGGAAACAGTGGAGTAGGCATGCAGTTCTCTTCTTCAAAGCGAGGCCAGTATGTGTACTTTAATGAAAAAGATAGCAAGAATTCTCATCACAACGATGTTGTTTACAAAGAAATGTTGACATTCAATCTTTACAATATTTCCCACTAGATAGGTAACATTATAAATTTTTTAAAAATCTTTTCATTGTAAAACAGATAAAGAAAACTGCCTTAATCAAGTGAATGGCTTAATGAATTTTTATAACACCATCACTGCCCAGGACAAGAAACAGAGCTTGACAACTCACCTCAGAAACTCCTCCCATCAAAACCCTTTTCCTCCCACCAAAACTAACCACCATCTGAGTTTCATAGTTTTAAAAAAAAAATAAGTTTTATTACCCAAATTTTTATCCTTAGATGCTATAGTTCAGTCTTGGCCATATAAGAAAGTGACATGGCTTTTAATTCTCTTTTTTTAAAGATTTTATTTATTTATTTTTAGAGAGAGGGGAAGGAAAGGAGAAAGAGAGGGAGAGAAACATCAATGCGTGGTTGCTTCTCACGCACCTCCAACTAGGGACCTGGCCCACAACCCAGGCATGTGCCCTGACTGGGAATCAAACTGGTGGCCCTTTGGTTTGCAGGCCGGCACTCGATCCATTGAGCCACACCAGCCGGGGCTAGTTCTCTTTTAACTTAGACGTTCCTCCTGCACCCTTTTCATTCCATTACAATTTACTTATTGAAGAAACCAGGCCTGTAGTTTTCCACAGTGTAGATTTTGCCGATTGCATAATCATGGTGCCCATCACCGTGTTCCTGTCCATTGTACTTCCCACTAATTGGCAACTGGATCCTGAGATTGGATAGACTCAGGTTCAGTCACTTTGGCAAGATTGCAGATAATATTTTTGCAAGACCATAGGACACGTTTCAAGTCTGGTTGACTCTTTTAGTGATTTTTAATAGCCAATGATGCTTAATGCCTATAGTTGTTTATTCACTTGTTTAGTCACAAAATGGTGATGTTCTAAGTTTATCATTTATTTTTTATTGGTTGGAATATTTTTATAAAGCGACCGTTTTCCTCATTTACTATTTTTTTTACCCAGTGTTACAGTTCCTATAAGCAAAGACAAGATAAATGCTTCATTCTTTCCCTTTATAATAAATTAGTTCCCTATTATCCACTCAATGTGACAATTCTTTTACATAAAAGTATTATTGGTTAACTATATTTGATGAATTTGGGTTATTTTTGTTGAAATGCAAACTGTCCCATCTTTGGCCAGTGAGAACTTCTTCAGGTTGGCATCTGAGTACTTTTGTTTTACAGAACCCTAGTAGGTGTCCCAGACTCGACTTAGGTGTTTCCTGTCCCCAAACCTGGAATCAGACATTTCTTCAGGAAGCACTAGTATTTTTTACTTAAAAATAATGTCTCAAGACCAAAATCTGGTAGCTGAGAATACTCACTACCCCTGCGTTAGTCTCAGTCATTGTTTCTAGGCCTTTATAGTGAGCAGAGCTAGGAAATACACACACATGCACACGCATGGATGTATACATAGTATTACTTCACATTCAAGACTACAGAGCTTTTCCCTTAACCTCTTCTCTATTACATTTGTGTTTCCTTTCTTCCACCCTTAGAATTCTGGTTCTCAAGGGCACAGACAATAATGGAATTAAAATATCTCATAATTACCAATTTACTTTCATACACAGCAACCTTGGTAAACAATACAAAAACTACCACCAGCATGATTACAGAAAATCATTTAACTTTTTTTGCATCCTCTCTCCACGTTCGCCCCCACCCCCCAGATTTGGCTAGTTGAACTGTAATTATACTGCTAGAACATACGGCTGTTTACACACTCAACTCTGTCTCAGCCCTCCGTCAGTCTTAGTCTCAGATAAGTCTGTGACCAGCTCTGACAGTGACATCTCTCAGTCATGTTCAGTTGTCTGAAACTTGCTCCCTAATAGGTTCCTCAGGTTCATGGGAACAATCTTCCCTCCACTGTTAAATGTTGATAATAGTTTTTCTCTGCTCTCTCTCCCTGAAAGTTTTGCTAGATATAAAACCCTTGGCTCACACTTTCTTTTCTTGAGTATCTTCAATGTGATACTCTTCTCCCAAGAGTGTGTCTGTCCAAGTCTAATGATAATCTTAATTTTCTCGTCACTTTCAAGAAATAGATGCCCAGGGATTTTTTTCTCTTTCTTTAAAGTCTAGTGATTTTACTGGACTGTCTTTGATGGTCATTCTGGGTCCGTAGTCTCAGATAGAATAATGTGGCCTTTCAACATATTTGAAACGTGTAGTTTCCAGTATCCCCCCACCCCCACACTTAAATGCTAGGTCTCAGTGTCAGTTCTGCTCTTCGCTTTATTTTCCTTCTTTGGCGCTCCAATTATTTTTTTTAATCGTTATTGTATTTTTCCCGTTACCGTTTAGTCCCCTTTGACCTCCTCTCCCCCAGTTATCACCACCCCGCTGTCCATGTCCGTGAGCCCTTTTCCTTTTTGCTCGATTCCTCCTGCCCCTCAGCTGTCGCCCCTGTTTCTGTACTCAGTCTTCTTTTCCTATCTTCAGGATATTTTACTTTCCCTGAAATCTCTTTATCTTTATTTTTCTCTTTTTAACTTTTTATATTATTGAGAGAGAATTTCTCTTTATTTTTATTTTAAAGTTTTTCTCCATTTTCCTTTTTTTTTTTTTGAGCCTCACTCAAGGACATTTTTTTCATTACTTTTAGAGAGAGGAAGGGAGAGAAAGAAAGAAAGAGAAACATTGATGTGAGAGAGAAACATTGATTGGTTGCCTTTTCAGATACGCCCTGACCACAGTCAAACCCACGACCTTTCAGTCTGTGGGACGACACTCCAACCAACTGAGCCACAGCGGCCAGGGCTCTTTCGTTTTTCTTAAATCATTACCTGTTGAACTGATTTGCTCTTATGTTCTTTCTCATTTAGTATTCGGTTTTGAAGAGTCTCTTGTTTTAATTGTTTCCTGAGTTCTATTCCATCATTTATAAGTTTTTACAAGTCAAATATATGTTGTTCTTTTGTGCCACGTATAATTCTCTTAATGTCTTTAACTTACTGTGGCACAGTAGGTTGCAGTTTTAATCTATTTTATGAACCTTTCAGATATGTGTTCATTGTTTAGGATTTGACCTCAATGCTTTTGTGTTGTTCATTTATATATGAAAACAGTTTTATCGACTTTAGAACAAGATGGAGTTCGAGAAAGTTTTTCTAATTTCACAGAGCTCCCTCTTCTGTCTTTTGGTAGGGTTCCAAATTTGGGGCAGCTGCTTTCTGAACTTACCCATCGGTGTTCCCTTCTCCCACTTTGATCTGGGCCTTTTTTTCCCTCCTCTCTCTTGTCTCTGGCCTGCTCTGTCTCGATTCCATTTCCAGCAGCTTCCCTCCAGATGCCTGTCCTGGAAGGGAGTCCTGACACATTTTCGCAAGAGTTCATAGGAGCTCACAGGACTCTTTAGGGGTCAGACCACTCCAGCTCCTCCAGTCCTTCCCACTGTAGACCCCTTGCCCTCACTGCTGATACAGAGGTCAAAACCCTGCCGGTTTCACTTGCTGTTTTTACATTGGCCCACTGAGCTTTCTGCAAGGCCCTGTTGGCTGTTTTGAAGTTCACTGGTTCTCAGGTGCCGAGGCACCAAGCAGGTCTGTTGGTGGTTTACAGAGGTGATCGTTTGTACTCAACCTGCTTGCATTTTGGGAACCATTTGTCCCTAGTTTGGTTGTCAATGTTGCACATGTGTTTAAGGTTTTGCTGTCCAGTTGTGCTCCTTTTTTATGTGGGGATTTAAAGGTATTGAAAAAACTAGACTAGTACTCTACTGCTACCACCACCAAGGTCCCAGAATCTCCCTTTCTTGCTTTTCCATTTCTTCCTGAGAAATCCAGGAAGAGGTAAAACCACCTTCCTCAAGTATAGTGCCCCGAGGGCACTTCTCTTCTACTGGAGGAAGGCAGGTAGTAAATGTGAATACAAAAATGGAAGAAGGTGGTGGTCTCAGGTAGTGACGAGTGCTGTGGGGAGAAGAAAATGCCGTCGGGGGCAGGTTTGAGGGGAGGAGGAAAGTGCTGTTTGCTTTTTTGGTACTCTCTCCAAGGAGGTGGCATCTGAGCTAAAACCTGAATGATGAGAAGTAGCAGGTATACAGGTATCTTGGGTATCAACCAGCACTACAGGCAGAACTGACAGCAAGTTCAGAGACTGAGGTAGGATTGAACTTGGCCCATTTGGGACACAGAAAACAAGGCAGTGTGGCTGAAGCAGAGTGAACTTGGGGGAGTCTCAAGAGACAAAGCAGAGAGGTAGGCAGGGGGTGGGTCAGGAAGACCTGTGGGCTCAGGAAGAGTTGGATGTTAATCCAGGTGCAGTGGAAACCATTGGAGGGACTTGAAGCTGAAGAGTAGCATGACCCAATTCAAGTTTTAAGAAGCTTGTTTTGGCTGCTGTGGGCGAACGCATGATAGGGGCTCCAGAGCAGAAGTCAGGGAACAGGGGGGCTGCAGAGAGACTCTGTGGCCAAGTGGAGATGGGGAGAAGTGGTCAGATTTGGGGTATAATTTGGTGACAGGACTTGCTGGTGTGTTGGATGAGGGGAAGAGAATCAAGGATGTCTTCTAGGTTCTTGGTCTACCTCCAGTTGTCTGTCTTTTTGAATCAGATTTCTCAGAGGAGGTCAGGTAGAACTTTACTCCTAAGCAAGTAAATAGATACTATGAAGCAAGTGGGTAAAAAAAAGTCAGACGGAAAGAAGATACTTGCAACTTTAATGAACAGGGGCTTAGTTTCTAGATTATATAAAGAATTTCTATAAATCAGTAAAAAAAAAGGGAAAAGAATGAACAGACATTTTATAGGAAAGGTAATGTAAATGGGTCATAAATTTATGCAGAATATATTCAACCTCAGTAATAAATCAAAGAAACTGAAATTAAGATCAAGGCATCGTTACATCTTGCACCTATTAAATGGTCAAAAGTTAGGAAGTCAGATACATTGGTGACTATGTGGAGAGGTAGGAGTTCTTATTTTGCTGGGTAAAGTGCACATTGGAAGTTCAATTTTAGAAAAACAGATGTGGCATTATTCTGTAAAGTTGAAACTTGCCCAGTTAGGCTAGGAGACATCCAAAAATGTTCATAGCAGCAAAAAACTAGAAACAATTCAAATGTGTATTAAAGGAAAATAGGTAAATTATAGTATGTTTATGTAATGAAATATTAAATGCTATTAAAATTAGTGAAACAACATAATACCAATTTTTAAGGCTCAATAGGAATCAAAACTA
Source organism: Carollia perspicillata (assembly GCA_004027735.1). Lineage (NCBI taxonomy): Eukaryota > Metazoa > Chordata > Mammalia > Chiroptera > Phyllostomidae > Carollia > Carollia perspicillata. The sequence goes on from PVKM010033882.1 coordinate 15,384, forward strand.
AATATTTAGGCCACAGACACATGTGATAAAACTATGTTTAAAAAAAAAACTTTAGAGAATGAGAAACCTAAAACTGAGGATAGGAGTTAGGGGGGTCTGGGTAGAGGAACGGCGGAAGGTTACCCAAACAACGCAATGATAATGTCTGTGTTTAAGTTAGGTGGTAGTTTCACCGATGTTTATTTTATTATTATGCTCAAAGCAATGTAGATCACACGCAGTCTTTCATGTGTGAGTAGGAAGTACAGGAAACTCAATGGAATTACTAAATATAGTGTTAATAATTTTCCTAGTTCTTTAATTTCCTGATATTATTTTTAAAAATCCAGCTCAGAGATGGCAAAGTCTGGGCCCCTGTAGGGTAACACATTTCAGGGTTCTGAAGGGTCTTGAGATGCATT
>PVKM010033883.1:0-15790 GCA_004027735.1 Carollia perspicillata
TCACTTCCTCATGATCTCTCCATCCCTGCTCTCTTGCCAACACCCTGCATCTCCATTCTGCTCCCTGACAATTCCCACGAAACTGTCCTCTTGAGCTGAGCATCTCTGAGTCTAATCCCCTTAATGCACAGTATGTTGTGTTCCTGCCTTACTGGTCCCAGCCCCGCCCACCTAAGCTCCTCCTTACCATGGTGCTGGTGTGGACATCCCGCTCCTGGCTCCTGGCTCCTGGCTGGGGAGCAGGGTCCCAAGACCTTCTGCCTCAACTGTTTCAAGCCAGCATTTAGATTTGTAAGACACCCTATATAAAAGTTTGTTTTAAGAATACGGTTCTATTTGGATTTGTTTGTTTGCTTGCTTTTTAGATTGACACAGAGGTTGGATCGGGCCAGGAAAAAGTGCTAATAAGAAATGGAACAATGAGAATAGTTCCTATCGTTTCAAAAATTCTCTCCCAAACCCATTTGAGACTTTCCAGGGACTCTCCGTCTCTCTCTCTCTCTTTGTCTGTCATTCTCTTTCTCTTTTTCTCTCTCTCCCTATCTTTCTATCTCTTCCTGTCTTTCTCTCTCTCCAACTCTCTGTCTCTGTCTCTGTCTCTGTCTCTGTCTCTGTCTCTGTCTGTGTCGGACTTTCTCTCTCTCTCACACACACAAACACACACTCACCCTAGCCCACCAGTTTGTCACTCACTGGACCACAGCAGAGCCAGGAGTCCTGGGCGTGCATCACTCTGACCAGTGGCACCAGCCCAAGCTGTCCATTGTGCAGTTAGCAGAGGTGACATCCAGGACAAAGGCAAGACAATGCAAACAGAAGAAGGCTCGGAGCATCTCCAGGTCTGCTTCTCTCTGATCGTGGTCCCCTCACCCCCACTCAGAGCTGACCTGCACTTGGCCAGCCCTAGTCCTGACATAATTTGAGGAGTTATCTGTTGCCTATAGAGTGAGTGGGGCTTGAAGGGGACTCACAATCCTCCTCTTCCTGCTTCCTGTCACACTCACAGACTGTAAACTGCCGCTGCCTCTTCTAGGCCACGTGGTCCTGGGTGAACCTTACTTTCTGAGTGTGTCTTCTCATCAACAAAAGCCCCGAGGTGGTGGGAGACACCTGAAGTTCACCCCAGCTCTAACATCCCAGGACTGTGACCTCAATGTTTATAAACCAAAAACTGAAGCGTTTTTTTGTCTGCAGATGGGAGTGGGTGTTGTGCTGTGATCACAATTGGTAATTTGTGTAGAAAGCTCCCAAATGAAGGAGGCCTGTAAATTCTTCTTTGATCAAGCCTTCCCAACTCAAATGCAAATGTGTGCGCTTGCACACACACACCCTGCCCTTTGGGACTCAGTTTTGCATTTAAAATATGTATACTTTTGAAGTTCTTAAGGCTTGGTCTCCTTCATGTATATGTGAAATTTCTCAACCTCTGAGACAATGGTGATACTTACTAGCACTTTCTATGTCCTATGAGCTTTTCATATGTTAACTCAGTCATGCTCACAGCAGACCTGTGAGGAAGGGATCTACCCACATGAACCCAGACAGAAGGATGGACAGACAATCGGGATGGACAGAGATGCCCTTGCCCTTGCTGCAGAGAGTCCCCTCTCTCTGTTTTGCCAGTTTGGGGTGCCTTCCTCTGGGAAGGGGAAGCAGGGAGGGGAGTCACAGCTCTGCATGCCTGCATTTGCACCCTAACAATCACCTCAAACCAAGCTGCAGACTGTCACACCTGCTCCCCTTGTCACTGCAGAAGCACCTTCCTCTGAGCCAATCTGCCCTGCAGGTACATATCCCTCGGGTACAAAGCTGGAGACCAGGGCTCAGGGGATTGCAAACAGGAAGCTGGACCGAAGGGCTGGTGGTACTAGAAAAAAAACACGCCGAGTTCACCACTAAGATCAGATGCAGAGGCTAGAAAAGTCTGAAGGAATAAAAATTTCCACTTCCCTCACAATGCCTCTTTCCACTCCCTCTTTTATAAGCTTATTAAATATTTTATCTGTTTCCACTGCCTTAAATCCTCTTCAACTCATCTATCCCATCTTCCGAACTTTCCACAGGAAAGGAGAGTATCTTCATTGTTTTTCTTAGAATACATAAATTCCTCCCCTCTCAGTGACTCATTCTCATCATTTTCAGAAGCATTCCTTAAGTACCTCATTATTTCTCCCCAGAATTCAGAGAATTCTAGAACCCAGACTGTTGCCTCCTACAACTGTCTGATATTTATCGGTAGAATTAGGTGTGTGTCTGTGTTCCTACCATCTTGTTAGAGTGACACTATTCTGCTTATTCTGAAGAGAAAGCAGAAGCAATCTCCGTCCTCTGGAAGGCTTTTCTCAAACTCCCTTCCACTTTCCCAGATGACGTATCCTTCTCTCTGTATGAACACCCAGTATTTTATGGCGAATATTTGTCTGCCTGCCTGTTTCCCCTCGAGCTAAAGTTCCCAGTAGCAGGAACTATGTGTAAGATACATCTTCGAAATACCAGGCCCTGCAAAGCTCTTGGCATTTAGAAGGTACTCAATAAATGTTGAATGAATGAATGAATGAATGAATGAATGAATGAATGAAGAAATGAATTCTACTCTTTACATAATTCTGGAAATATACATTATATCAACAAAAGTGTCTGAACAGACTCCGCTGGTCCAGCTGACACTACTGTGTCCCAACCCATCTCCCAGATTAAAGGAGCTTTGTTTTCTTTCCAAGGTCATTGGTGTGTGTGTGCACTGTCTGCTTTGCACCGTGACTGTCAAAGGTTTACCTGGCATAGTGCTATCCTGCTGATGATAAAGTCATCATCCACCTGCCTTGGACAGTTATAGAGATGGTTCAAGGCTATGCTTTTCCCAAAGTATCCCCCTTCTCACCTGACCCTGCCCAGACACCAATATCCCTCTCCAACAAGTTGGAAGCGACATAGGAATTTTCACTGTGATAGTTTCCAGGCCACTCTTACAATATTCAAATGGTAAGACCAGAAGTCGCTCACATGAAAGTCACCCCTGCTTAGCATGAATTAAATGCGCAGATTGATTTGTAGACCTTGGCAAACAGAGACCCACTGTGGGCAAATGGTGAGCCCAAAGAGCCTTTTGTAGGGAGGAATAGGACCCCTGTCTTGGAAGTGACCCTGACCCTGACCTAGGAGCATTTTGTCTGGTCATGAACCTCAAATGATGCTTTATAAAAGTTCTCTATGCCTAAGTCTCCCCACCTGCAGAAATAAAGTTTTGCCCTGTCTTTGCTCTTTGTGGTTTACAGCCCCCACCTGGAGCAATCTCTGCTGAATTCATTTTAAAGACACCCGAGCCTCTGTTGTTCCTCCTGCCATGTGTAATGACCAAGATTATGGAGGACATCTTGGGCTTTGTGTCCCCAAGGCGAAGCACCTCTCACCAAAACAACACTCAGTGAAGGTCCCCTGGAGCACACTGAAAGTAGAATGTAAGGATGCAAAAGCAAGCCCTTTGCTTGCCCCCGTGCCCCATTCTCGAGCGCATTCTGGAGCCCATGCCCATCCCCCATTTTTCATTTCCATCTTTGTTCAGATTTCTTAGACAGGTTTCCCAGGGTTCCTTTTGTTGCCTCCGGAGCTGGAAATCAAACTGCCTGCCGTAGGAGGGCACAGCTACCCTGCCCTCTGACGTCTGCACAAACCACATCACAATCCCATAGAAAAGGGTTTGCCAGGCTTCTCAGAATTGTGCACAGGGTCTTTCCGTGTTGGCAAACTCCATTTCAAGTGAAAGCAAATGCAATGCCTGAAGACTGAAATGATTACACAACACAGAATGTGTCCTTCCTCTTATCAGAAACAAGTCACAGAGTTTTAGATGCCCTTGCCTAAAATGCCTGACCCAATGCCTTCCTCTGCTTCCATATTTCATATTACCTGCCATTCGGGGTCCTCCACATCTAGCAAGGGCCCTTCACAGTAGATGGACATGTTGTATTTGCTACATCAGGCACATAAGACACACCATATGTTTCTAATGAATTGACACACGTATTTCCCAAAATGCCCATGAAGTAAATATGATTCCCATTTTACAGATGAAGAAACTAAGGCTTTGATACTCCCCTCCCCACAAAATCCTACGGATAGTTGGGGCAGAGCCAAGTCTTGAATGCAAGCTTTGCAGCCTGGCATCAGTATTCTTTCCAGTGCTCCATACCCAGAGGCTTGGCATCCAGGGTTTCCCTGAAGGTCATGACTTGTTCCTTTTTGGCAAATTCTCTCCTTGCTACCAGATGACACCCTGAGAAACTAGTATCAATTAGGTCAGTTTGGACATATGTTATTTCCCTTAGGAGCATCCAGCCTCTTGGATTTAGTTATCCATTAAGTGCTTACCAAGGGCCAGGTATTTTTCCCTGGGCTTCCAGCAGAAAGAAAGAAAAACTCCCCTCTTAATGGACCTTCTATTCTAGGGAGCAAGTAGTGAATCAGCCCCCTTTTAGATGGACCTAGCCCATCACACCAGGACTAAAGAGCATACCGGCAATCATTTCCTTTGTTTAATACACACTAACACACAGAGCAGTTTCCATGTGCTCCATGCTGAGTTATTAGCGCTTCACAAATAACAGCCCATTTCATCATCGTAACAACCCTATGGGGCAGATGCTCTCGTCATCTTCACTTCACCATGAGGCAACCGAGGAGTCGAGCGGTGACATGACTCACCCCAAAAGGCGCTGCTCTCAGGGGCTGGCCAGGCCTCTAAGTCAGGAACCAACCCCTTTGCCGGGCTGCCTGTGACAACCTGGGGTTGACCAGAAAGCATTCTGAACAGCATGGCTTCAGAGGGGCATCCCTGCCGGTCATCACTGGTACCTCCCGATTTGAAGGCGGAGCGCACTTCACATGATTTGATGTGACAGAAAGGCCCTGCCGTGGGTGAGGTTGCCCAGCTTGTGGCCAGCAGCTCATCTAACTTAGCGTTTGCAAATCATCAGGTGCTATAGCAAGAACTCTTCACGGAAACTGCAAGGTGATACTAAAACCGCCACCTTGTGAGGTAGCCAGCATTACCTCTATTTGAAAGATGAGGGAACCAGGTTTACGGAGCTGGGGCAGAGACCAGTATTCTCCCATCCCCCCACCCAACACACCCCCCCAAATATTTTTCTTTTCTTCTTCTCTAGGAATATTTGTTCGGATGGATGCGTGGCCTCCACTGCAGTGGCCACACCCACGTGAGTAGGTTCTAGATGCTGATGTGTGAGCAGAAGTGAGGGGTGTGACTTCCAGGGAAGGAAGGAAGGGTGCCCTCCTCCCCCTCTTTCCTGCTACCTGCGGCTGAAATGGAAACACAGTGGCTGGCCATCTTTGACCACGCAGACAAAGGCAGCGTTGACAGAGGAACAGGGTGGAAGAAGCTCATTCTCCAATGTTGTTGAGTCACCATACTTGGACCGCCCCTGCCACCCAGAGTGTCATGTGAGAGGCAGTTATAATGCCCACTTTGTTTAAGCCATGGCATCTGGGACAAGCAGCCAAGCCTGCGTTTTCAAAACTGTGCCAAAAGTCACTCAGCCAGAAGCAGAGGAGGTAGGACGTAGACCCAGGCTGTTTCATATTTACCTTGACCTAGAAAACTTTCTGTCCCTGACTGGACAGGTAGTTGTGCTGGTGGGGTCAAAGTTATGGTCACGGTATAGTTCATACCTTGGAGGGGAGGGCCACACAGATGTGGCACCTTTCCTTTCTAGCCCACTGCCCTCCCTCCTGTCTATTCCCGGCTCTCCCACACCCTGCCCTTACCACCTGCTGTGCTAGGAGGAGGCAGTTCTGTAAACTAAGGTTGTGTCTAGCTAAGCTTACCGGCATCTGTAAAGGGTCAAGAGCCCCTAGCAGGTTTGCTTTCAAACACCACTATCAGTTACAGGTTCTTCAAGAACCTGAAATTTTCCAAATTTGGGGTGAGATATTTTGTTGTATGTCTTCCTGGAAATGGGCAAGTTTTAATTTTGAGTTTGAACATTGCTTCTATTACAGGCAAGCAATAGAAGATACAAATAATAGCATCTTAGACCTACCACAAGGTGCGCTTCAAAGGTTAAAAAATGAAAAACAAAGACTGATAAATGAAGAAGAAAATGCTTGTGACATGACGCGAAGAGAACAAAGGGACACTGTAGCCGTGGCATGAAGAATGAAAACAAGAAAATTCATGTTGAGAGCGATGATTCAGTTTCAACTAACCAATGCCACCCAACACATTAAATACAAATAAAACTGCAATCTCAATAAAACTCAAATACCATAAAACGCAATCATTTAATGTGTACCTGTGAGTGTTCTGTAGCTTTCTAGGAGCTATGAAAGGGTTTATACAAAGTTTTATGGTTACATGTACTTAACTAACTTTGTCATGAAAATAATTAAGTCAGCAGTGCAAGTCACCAAGCTCGAGAAATCTAGTGTTTCAGGTCAACCTTACAACACAGCAGCTGTGACTGTTCTGGTTGTTGCCTTGGAAATGTCTACTTCCCATGAACCAACGTTAGCTCTGGAACGTCAGCATCCTCCTCTCGGAGACGCTCAGCAGACACACATCTGCCTGATTGCTAAGTGGAAGTGTTCGAGTCACTGCTCCTGGGCCACACGTGGGCAGTGCCCATCTGTGGCTTTCCAGATTTTCTCGTTCCCAGTAATTTGACATGAGAATAAACATCTTGTTTCATCCTTTCCAGTTAGGTATGAAATTGTTTCCTCTGGTAATTAACATGTGGGACATAAAAGGAAATTAACTGATGACTCGAAAACATCGATTCACCGCATTCAATCAATCTTCCTTCCAGAAAGCATGCTATTGCCATTAGCTTGGGACTCATTTATGTGGGTGTTCAGTGACTCTGTTTGAATGGATTAGACCAATTAAACAGCTTCAAGAACACAACCCTACCAAGTCTATAAATCTATGGTAATCGAACTGAAGTCACAGATTGGGTTTCTTGGCCTGAAACAAAAAAGAAATAGGAGGAACAAGCACTAAAAAATGACACAGAAGTGGCTAGAATCTCAAACAAACATGAACAAGACATACTCACTTCCTTCTCAGGAGAATTTCTCTCTTGTGTGTACACAGTTCCCCAAACTACAACCTGAGTCTCCAAATCTTCTCCATCTAACAGACACTGCCAGCCTCACCCTCGTCTTCCTGTCTCTCCAGGATCCCCACTTCCTTTCGAGGGAGGTCCCACATGGCTGGTTCTGCCCATGAAGGCTGACCACAGCAAACACCCCCAACCCTGGCATCTTTCCTCGGAGGCCGGACCTCCCAGCTCACCAGCCCCGACAGATTCTTCGTATCTCACTTTAGCGTGCTCCCAAAGCCCCTGTCTTCCCGATCTCCGCTAAACTGTAACTCCCATGCAGGACTGGACTCACATTTGTTAACAATCGGTGCTTGTTAAATGTGGGCTGACCTGTTGTATGACCCCCCTTTAGGAACCCCCTGCCAGCAGTGACAGAAAATGGCAATGTCTCATGTCTGACTGTGGGGACTGGAAGGCAGAGCTCCACCGGCCAGCTGTATAGGTTGGGATTTCTTATGGGAAGACAGCTTTAAATAGTGTAAAATGGGACAGCACTATGTTGTGACGATATTATCATTTAAGTCAGGGATGCCAAATTCATTTTCACTGGGGGCCACATTGGCCTCACAGTTGCCTTCAAAGAGCTGAAATAATTTTAGGACTGATAAATGTAACTGCTCCTTAACTGTTAAGAAGTTGAAATTACATTTGGCCCTTTGAAGGCAACTGCTAGGCTGATATGGCCCCCGGTGAAAATGAGTTTGACACCCCTGACTTAAGTAATTTTGTAAGACAGACCTGAAATCTAACCACTCTACCTGTATAACACAAATCCTATGGAAGCACCTGTTCCAAAAGATGATCAGATAAATGTATGAGTTTCCCGGAGCTGCTGTAACAAAATACCACAAACTACGTGGCTTTAAAAAATATTGTGCTCTCCCACAATTCTAGAAGCCCGAATTCTGGAACTGAAGTGTCATGGGGGCTGCCCTCCCTCAAAAGCCTCTAGGGGAGAATCCTTCCTTGCCCCTTTGGTTTCTGGTGACTCTAGATTTCCCTGTCTTGTGACAACGTACAAGTAACTCAAATGTCTGCTGTGGTTTGCACACGGCTTTCTTCCCTCTGCCTCTGTGGCCAAATCCCAACCCCCTTTCTCTTGTAAAGACACCAGTGGGTTTAGGGCTCACTCTAATCCAATACGACTTATGTTAGCTTGATTACACTGGCAAAAACCCTTTTCCATGTAAAATCACATGAACAAGTGTCAGGATTTAGCACCTGAATGGTTTGGTAGGAGAAGGGGAAAACACGATTGCACCTGGTACAGTCTAACAGCACCCAAATCTTGGTATGGCTGCACTGCACATTCAGTGAACTGTCTGGGCTAGCTGGGGACCCAACCACTGTTCATGACATTGCAACTTGGGACACATTGTCATTTGTGCAAACTTACAGCATGTCAAATAATTAATGATATATAGAAGGATTTTCAATAGATCATAATCTATAATAGTAAAAAATTGGAAAAATCCTAAACACTCAACAATATAGGAACAATTTGGGCTTCGTTAAGTTACATCATAGAGTAGCTGTGTGATATGTATATTGTTATTATATATTGTATAGCTATATTGTCACTATATTATTGATTACTATGCAACCAATAAAATGATGTGGTAATTTGTCTTTGATATGAAAATATGTCCATAATAAATTGACATACAAAACCATATAAATATTTATAAATGTGTGTATATATGACTATATAAGGATTTAAAAAATGCATTTATACAGCTAAATATTGTATAACATAGTATACTGTATAACATAGTATGTATATATATACACATATATATATACACACTATATATACTATGTACTATATATAATATATACTATATACCATGGGTCCATCCTTCCTCGCCTGCATATACATAGTATAACATAGTGTATATAGTATGGCATGTTCTGTGTGTGTGTGTACATACATATAAATACCTTTACATATTAAGGACATATATACATATCCTTAATACATTTCTAGCATAGACAGTACCCAATTCACGTGCTGGTTTCAATATATTTTCTGAAAGGTTTTATTTAAAAAACAAACTGCTTATTTTAAAAGCAATATAAATTCATTACAAAAAATAAACAAAAATAGACAGGCAAAATACTACATCTTGAAAGTACCCATGATGTGAGCTACCCAGGGCACACAGCAGCCAGCACGCTCGCGTACCTAGGCGCCAAGAGCGAAGACGGAAGAACGGTCCCCAGAAGAGGGTGCACACTGGTGTTCTCCGGGTGGGGGAAGCCACAGGAGCAGCGCTGGCATCTCCCCGGCAGCCAGTTTTACTCATGGACCCGCGAGTGGGAGACATTAAGCACTTTCACTTGCAGTATGATGTCTGCATTGACAAAACTGTAGGTCTATAATAAGTGCAACTCATTTCTAAAGGGAAAAATTCATTCAGTAAGAATAAAAAGTTTGACAAGCACTACACTGTCTTAATGTGGGTGGAATAATTATGGCTATTTTATCGTTTCTCCAGGCTCCTCTGTGTTTGCTGATCTTTTTTTATTGTGTTCCTGGAGTGAGTCAGTACCACATTAACAGAGAAAATTAATTACACGATAACTCTATCAAAAAGTACAATTAACGACCCTTGCCTTCACCCACCTCCCAACCACCTTTTGGCAGACTGGGACTAGCTCATGTTGAGCACGATTAGCATCCAGGGTTCATGGTAAATCTGACCCCTGCTTCCACAGCCCCGCTGCTGTGCACCAACAGGATTTCCAGTAACTGTGGGTCTGTCTTTCCTCGCCTGCATCAGGGACCTGGGGCAGCCTCTGAGGCCCACTTGTCCACCCAAATGCCATCAGTCTTGGACCATAGGATCTTTTTAGACTGTGTTGGGAAATGCAATAGCCCAAAGAAAGAAAAGACATTTATTGAGTGTCTACCATGTGTTCTATTACTTTCTTATTTTGTTCTCACCACAATCCTGGTGCACTTGTCCCATTGTTCAGATGAGAAAATTAAAGTTCAGAGAGGCTAAGAAACTTGCCCACCGTCACACAGTGAAGGCATGGCAGGAACAAGATTTTACACCAAGTATGTCTGACTCCAGACTTGGGGTCCCAGTGCTATACCCACTGGAGAGCCTTTTTTGGGAGATGAATATTTCCTCACCTGTCCTCTTCCCCTCTTTCCTGTTCATTCTAAAAAGTAGTTTATCCCTGCCATTCTTCTTGAAATGTATTTTGCCAACAACTTTTACTCAAGTGTGGTTGTCAGCAAAGATTTCTGACATCAATGAAGGAGGCAGCTTCTCACCCTTCATTGTTCTGATTTCCAATAAATGTTTCCCGTTTATTCAGACAAGACCAAAAAGAACCTCGTCTACAATGCGTGGCCTTAAAACCTCACAAGTTCAGCCCAAGTAATCACCTCTCTACTGGGGGCTTTTCTCCCCAACGATGACACATTCACTTGCTTCTTAATTTTCAAATCCCATTCTATTTCCATTCATTATTCTTTTCTTTGCTTCCTTCTATCTTCAGAATTTGTCTCCCACTCATTTAATTGCTTTAAAAATATTCTTTTTTTAATCTGCCCTGTCACTAGTCCTCTTAAGATAGCAACCAATAATTGCTTTCTCTTGTTAAGTTTCTCTCTGCTATTTAAAATAAGCTTCCAATCAGACAGGGTCCTCAGAACATTACAACTAATCTACGACTAATGTCAGAGCAGGAGCAGCAATGCTCTCACTTCTAAAGGCTGTTTCATTAATAGGATTTACATCTCCAGTTCGCAATATCCTTAGCTCTACTTTACAGGCTGAACAAATGAAATTCTAAATCATGTTGAGGACAGGAACCACTCTGACAATTAGAGTCTGTTGGAAATCGGAGACCTTCATCATATAGCCCCACAATCCTGGTACACGACATTTCACTTTATTTATTTTTTATTTTTTTATTTAAGTGGAGATGGTATACAGGATTACATTCTGAATGCACTTCCGAGGGCATGGGTTTGCACCATCAGGAAAGGCCCATAAGATATTTGATTTTCCTTGCAGGAAAAATAAAACCAACCTCTTCTTTCTAACTTGATTCATTATGGAAATAACAAGCCTAAAAGTATCTCTTGTTTTAACAGAGAGGAAAATTTTTGTTCTACATTCCTTCTTAATTTTTTTTAAGTCAGAGGTAAAACAAACAAACAAACAAACAAACAAAACCAAGGGGGAGTGTATGACATGGGGGATGGCCAGAAATCAGCCTATATCTGAAAGGCAGAGAGAGATGTCTCCTGCAGCGGAGAAGCATTTACGCTGAAACCAGTCCCATCACCTGGAAGGCACCTGTGGTCTCAGACTCTCCCATCCAGGTAAATTAAGGAATTGACAGCCTCATGGGTAGGCCAGCCTGCCTCTTTCCAGGGCTGTGCTAGCACCTGGGTGTCCAGCCGCCACTTCGTCCTGGCTCCCAAATGTCTATTGTTCAATTTTAAGAATTTTGAGAATTGGTTGACACTACAGTGGTAGCTTAAAATCAGCCATGGGTGGGAGGGGAGGAGTATTTACAAAGAAAGTAGCTTCTGGATTGGGGAAAAAAAAGTCAAAGAAAGTAGCAAATGCAAGAAATCAGGACTTTTTCCTCCAGGGAGCCAGTGATTAAGGCTTCAGGAGCACACCACTGCCTCTTTTTCAGTCTTCCTGTGGCTCGCCTTGGGAAATGCCCAGGCCTGTGGGGCATTGCCAAAGCACATTCCCAATGAAAGACTAAAAAGCAGTTGTCACCTTCCAGAGAGCTTCCCACTAACTGAGACAGACACAAGGCTGTCTAGACACCAGGGCACACCTGAATGCACTCGGGAGAAATCAGGCTAAAGCAGACCCACCCAGCAGACTATTCCCGGGAACCAGAGTTTCCTGATCTTCAGCCCTTGCCTGTCCAGTCCCCACTCTGCCCTGAGGCACAAGGGTTGGCTCATACAGAGGCAGCATGGTCTGATGTCCCAGGATATCACTCTCACCACCAGTGAGTGCCTCATAGGCCCCGTGCCACAAGCCCTGATTTTCCTGCCAAGTCCTGATCTTCTCTGCGCCCCCTGCAAAGCAGGCTCTGGCCCCCTGGGGCCACTCACCAACCATCTCAGTCCCATTGGTGACATACCCAGAGGAGCAGGCCAGCTACGGAAGTGAGCAGCCGGAACCCGGCCCTTCTGCGCACCACTGTATACGACACCCAGCACAGTGCTGGGTATTTAGTAACACACTCTAAATACTTTTTGAATAAACTCAATAGGGAAATCTCCAGTAATCGACTCATTGCTGGCATCAGGAAATCTTGGTTAGGGATAATCATTTAAGGAATTCAAGCCCTGGCTGGTGTGGCTCAGTGGATTGAGTGCCGGCCTGTGAAGCAGAGCACGCTGGTTGGTTCCCAGTCGGGGCGCACGCCTGGGTTGCGGGGCCCAGTAGGGGGCACGTGAGAGGCAACCACACACTGATGTTTCTCTCCCTCCCTCTCTTCCCTTCTCTAAAAAAGTAAATAAATAAAATCTTAAAAAACAAGAAATTCAAGATAAGACATAAAGAAACCTGGATTCTAAACCAGTCTTAGCAATTAACTTGCTTGTATATAAATCCTTTGACTTCTTGGGACTTCCATCTTGGCTTCTACCACTTAATAGAAGACAGGTCTTGGCAAATTGTTTAACCTTCCCGAGCCTCAATTTCCCCATCTTCAGATGATGACACAAACATACATCTTTTTAGACTCTCATTATGGGCGTTAAGGGGAGTGTGAAGCATATGGAAGAATGAACATATAGAATGTAGCACATAGAATGAGTGTGTAGCTACCCTTTTTCTTCTCTAGGTTGAACAGCTCATGATTCCACTAGACCCAGTCAAATATCTCTCTGTGAATAAATAGGATGAATGTAGCCTCCATAGTGTTTCCCCGGGCAGTGGCTTAGGACAGGCTGATGTGGAAACCTATTTCTTTATTCCACTTCATATCTCACCAGTGAAGATGTTACCAGACAGGGGCCTGGTCCTGAGTAGGTCTGCCTAGGGCCAGCTAAAGTGTGTGGGTTCTCAACTTCGTGTAGGAAAGATTTCACAATATGTATCCAGGTGACTATGAGGACGCATTTATTAAAGCTGGGGACAGTAAAACGAGGAAGGGCTTAACATAGAGAGAGCAATAGGAGAGCCTAGGCTGGGCTGCCTGAGCCCGATGGGAAGTCAAAGAAAAGCTGGGCTTTGGGGACAGGTTTAGGGGATCTGCCTGGGACAAGCTGCCAGCTGCCCATTGTCTTAGAGTTTAGGAGCCCTGTGCCCGTGGGGGAAAAAGGGGAGGCGGGAGAAGAAGGAAAAGGAAATGGTGCCTACTGCTCCCCAGAGCTTGTGCACTGCATCCTTGAAGTTTTTTTTTTTTTCTTTCTTGCAGACAGAAATCTTAGGGGAGGCCTCAGGAAGCTTCAGTAGAATATTCACCAGTTCTCCAGGTGAGCCCTTTCGGGGTCACGGTCTCCACTGATTGGTCGGTGAGAGGGCAGGGGGTCTTTAGTCATTGCAGTTGGTTCTGGCATCGCCCACCTGGTTTGCTGCTATTCTGGGCCCGGAGCAGAAACACTACTGAGGCCCAGATGTCATCTGTAGGAGGTGGCCCTTTGTAACTGGCTCTGAATTGCTTGGCTATCACGTTCAGATTTCTGTCTCAGCTTCCCTATTCCGCTTACCAAGGAATTTTCCTAATTCCTCAGTATCCTGTCTCAGGAACATAAGGATCTTCCTCTATACTTAAAAAGAAATTAAACTCAAGTTTAAACTCTAGGTTCCCACCCAACAACCTCTTATATCAGATAGGCTGCCTTCAGCAACCAACAACGGAAAACGCGCACGAACACTGCTAACATGATTAGGGATGTATTAACTCACTCCCCAATAAACATCTAGTGGTAAGGCCACCAGAGAGTCTGCCTCAAATTCAGCAGACGACACCACAACGCAACACCGAGATTTCTCACCTCTTTCACTAGCAGGTTCTCCTGGAATGAGATGGGACTAATTTTACTCCTGGTCCAAGATGGCAGCTGTAGTTCCATGTATCTTTGTAGTATGACAACATCCAAGAGAGGAAAAAGGACCACTTCTGTACACATCGCTTTTAAAGAGCAAGTAAGTTTCCCCAAAATTCGCCCAGCAAAATTACCCTTTTGTCTCATTGACCAGAACTTGAACCAGTAATTGTCAAGAAAAATGGGACCATTATTAGTGGCTTAGAACAATCCAAATTTATCCAAGTCCCTTGGAGGAGGATGGAATAAAACTGGAGCTCTGCCAACATGAAACACGGGAGGAGCAGTAGGTGCTGGATGAGCAACATACATCACCTGGTGAGCAATCCTCACTTCCACCAACACACACACAGCTGCAATAAGGACTGTCCAAATCATGTGATAGTCTGCCCTAGTATTATCATTACTAACAAAAACATAGATGAAAGTGGTACTCATTAAGCATATACTATGGGCTGACCCATATGCTGAAGCGATTCACAAAACTAATTTTCAGGAAACCCTGCGAGACAGA
Organism: Carollia perspicillata; assembly: GCA_004027735.1. Lineage (NCBI taxonomy): Eukaryota > Metazoa > Chordata > Mammalia > Chiroptera > Phyllostomidae > Carollia > Carollia perspicillata. The sequence continues at coordinate 14,681 of PVKM010033883.1, forward strand.
GCTTATACCCATTTTATGGACGACAGAACTGAGTCATACAGCAGCCAAAGAGGAAGATTCGATTGACTCCAAATATCATACTCTTTCTACTACATCAGCCTATGTCATGAATGAGCAACTAGGAGTGACGAATACATTTCTTTCGGACTAACTGCTACAGAAAGGGAGAGTGCTCAGTCCGGAGGCTCATTTGGAATCCCGCCCATACATTGAGCTATTTTTACAGTAAAGGATTAAGAGCTTTGTGAGCCACATGTCATTTCTGCCCTTTCTTGTCTAGTTGCTATTTTTGAGTTTTCTTTTACCCATGCCATTTTTAATATATTCTTCTGTCTTTCTAATGATAGGAAACTTGCTGCTCCATGGTTCCGTAACACATTATCTCATTATCTCGTTTTGCCTCTCACTGCAAAGCCCTCTGTACATTGAAAGTGCTGTAAGAAAAAAAATTAATTTCGTTAAGTTAATGGAGGGTGCCACCATGGCTCAGTTATGACTCGGATGCAATTGTAGAAGGGGTTGTGTGCATTCAATGTCTTTTATTTTGTCAGTTTTCCTCCCACTCGCACCCACCATCTTTCCCCAGGAAGGGTGAAGTAATTCTGAATTGCATGCGTTAAAGAAATACTGCCCACAGCAGCCTGGAAACTCCCAAATACAAAACGTGACTTTACGTGGCCAGTCAACAAATTGCCAAGCCATCAGTCATCTCCATTGTTTTCCTAAGAGGTATAAATGCCATAGCTGACTATGTCACGTTGTAATTCATAGTAGTCCACACGATTAGCCATGTGAATTCTCTGCCCTTTCCTAGTCCTTCGGTATACAAAAGAAACATTTTCTAAGGTTCTTAACCCTTCCCTACAAGGTCTACTCATTCTCGCAGGTGTTTCTCAAGTGCCACCTTTCAGAAGAAGCCTTCGCCATTGATTTAAACCCACAGTACTCTCCTACCTCTCTAAGTTCATGTATTCACTGGTTCACCAAATAAATACTCATTGAGCAATGAGATACGTACAGCTCTGTTCTAGGCAGTGACATTACCATGGAGATCGAGACAGCCTGGTCCCTTCCCTCCTGGAGCACATTGTGTCTGTACCGCACAATTCA
>PVKM010033884.1:0-15777 GCA_004027735.1 Carollia perspicillata
ACACTAGAAAATACCTTTCTTAATTTTTCTTTAAAATTTTTTTTAAAAATATTTATTTATTTTTAGAGAGAGGGGAAGGGAAGGAGAAAGAGTGAAAGAGAAACATCAACGTGTGGTTGCTTCTCCTGTGCCCCTCTTGGGGACCTGGCCCGCAACCCAGGCATGTGCCCTGACTGGGAATCGAACCGGTGACCCTTTGCTTCACAGGCCCGTGCTCAATCCACTGAGCTACACCAGCCAGGGCTCTCCCTTTTAATTTTTCACCAAGACCACCTGATTTCTATCTTCAAGTTAAATTTCATAGTCATCTACTTTGCATTTGCATTGTTAGGCACACTGTTGCCCAGGCCCCCGTGCTGGTGGTCTGGGGTTCACTCTGCACCCACCCAGGCTGTTTTCCACACTCAGCACTTCCAAAGCCAGAGCTGTGTGAATACCTCAGGCACTCTTCTCCCTGTGGTCCCCCCACCCCCCACAGGCGCTGGGGTGCACCACACTCTTCCCCCACAGTCCCTAGGGTGTTTGTCCCTGTGCCTGTACCGTCTTCTCTGCCTGCCTGCTCTGATGAGTTAACTTTACTTCCTCTTCCGGTGGCCAGTCCCTCGGGGCAGCCTTTCTCCAGCCCTCAGTCAACATTATGCTCCACCGCGGCTCTCCGTGCCTCGTGTTCCTGGCGCCTACCAGCTTCTCTGTGTGTGTCGGCCTCGGGTATAAGCTCTGCAGGGAGACCCTGACGGGTTTCCGTGCCTTCGTGGCCCCCGGTTTTAGGGTCGTGTCTGGCACACAGTACTTGTTCAGTGTGTACAAAGGGGTTTATTTTAAGGTTAATCTTTATTTTAAGACGACTTTGAATGCTCTCACCTGCCATGCTTTGAATGGTGAGTGGAATGGCTTCCATCACCTACAGGCGCACTCCCTATCATAGCGTGCTTGTGGTTTCCGTCTGTCTGACCGCCTTCTGGCTTGTCACCTGAGTGACACGTGGCCTTCAGACTCATGTCGTTGACAGCCCTGCTCTCCGTTCTCATCCCGTGCCCAGGCTCTTAGTGTGTCCTTAACGCCAGGAGTGGCTGAACCTCCCAGTCGCCCAAGCTGTCCACGCCGACCTCTCTGTTCCGGTCATCCGGGTCCCGTTGCTGCCCTTGCCGCAGCCCTTCATCTGGCCTGTGCTGTTGCCACATTACCGTCAGGGGGTCCTTCTGCAAACACGGCTTTGACCACGCTGCTCTTAAAAAGATTTAGCTCGGTCTGAACTCTTCACTACAGGGCTCTGCATTGTCCGGCCCTGCCCACAGCGTCCCCTCTCGAGCCCTGGACTCCAGACCCCCAGGCTTTCCTCATCCTGTCCACCAGGACGGATTTCTGTCCCCCGTGTGCCTGTAACCTCTGCATTGGCCGTGGAACATGGTTGACAGTCTGAACCCCTGCCAGGTGTTTGAGGGCAGGGACACTTGCCTTTGTAATCACAGGTCTTGGGGTTGGGGACTCAAATTTGGGGGAAGCTAAGTGGTAATTTTTAATCCCTGGAACTTTTATTTAAAATGGGACTGATTTAAATTCTAGTCATCGAAGAGAAAGGTTGGTTACTGTTTAATCTGCAGTTACTTTGTGAAAAATACTTACGGAAGTTAAGGCTGGGTTGTGTAAAAAACACAGAAGGTGTCTTCGGGTGACTTTATCTGCAGAGAATCCGATATTACCAAAGAGCGAATCCAGAAGATCCTGGCAGCGGGCGCCAACGTCATTCTAACCACCGGTGGGATCGACGATATGTGTCTCAAGTACTTTGTGGAGGCTGGCGCGATGGCAGTCAGGAGAGTTCTGAAAAGGGACCTTAAACGCATCGCCAAAGCTTCTGGAGGTATGTCTTCTGCTAGCGCTCAGGTGTGACAGTTCAGGCTACTGTACATGACCGTGAAGCCACCCTGGAATGTCAACGCTAAGCCGCTTCAAAAACTACCATTGTTTCTTTTACTTCCTGTAATCTACAGATGTATTTATAGAGCCATTTTCATGTAACTGGAGAAGCTCTTTAGTTTTACTGAATTTCTTCACTTCAGTGACAGTTCCATCTTGTACAAAAGGACAGTTGCTTGTCTGAGGCCTAACTGGAAACTTAAACTTGCATTATTAGTACATCGCCTTTTCATAAATGTTTCTAAATATCAGACAAGCCGTGGGAATACTCATGGAGAACAGTGCTTACAAGCGCTTTGTAATTATCTTAACAGCAACTATTCTGTCAACCCTGGCCAACTTGGAAGGCGATGAAACTTTCGAAGCCTCGATGCTGGGACAGGCCGAAGAGGTGGTGCAGGAGAGAGTCTGTGACGATGAACTGATCCTGATCAAAAAGTGAGAGCTGTCTCCTCAGTTACAGATCCATGTCGATTTTATTAGTGAGTAAAAGCAGGTCCCTTTCCCATTGATTTGCTGCTCTCGTCTCCCCAGTGACATGAGCAGTTATACGCATGGGATAGAAGAACGCCGGACCACCGTGGACGGGGGTGGAGTGGCCGTGCCATCTCTTTTGCATGTGTGGTCTAGACACTGCTTCCGTGACCCACTGTCCTCGTATAGGCAGGATTTAATCAGTGCTTATAATTATGCGTTAATTCTATGTAGACTTAATTTTATGGAAGTATGGGTTTAAGGAGTTCACTTTATTGTCTAACAGCACCAAGGCGCGTACGTCCGCGTCAGTTATCTTACGCGGGGCGAACGACTTCATGTGTGACGAGATGGAGCGCTCCATGCACGATGCTCTCTGCGTGGTGAAGAGAGTGCTGGAGTCCAAGTCTGTGGTTCCGGGGGGCGGTGCTGTAGAGGCAGCCCTCTCCATATACCTTGAAAACTACGCAACCAGCATGGTAAGGACATCTAGAAACCCCCTCCTGTCCCCCAAAACTCATGAGAGACCATCTCTAGCATTTTGATAACACCCCTCATCTGAGACCTTGGCTGCCGTGGGTTTTGTCTTGTGTGAAGACACCTCACTGTCTTCCCTCCTAGGGGTCTCGGGAACAGCTCGCGATTGCGGAGTTTGCGCGCTCTCTTCTGGTCATTCCTAATACGCTGGCAGTGAACGCCGCCCAAGACTCTACTGATCTGGTTGCAAAGTTAAGGGCTTTTCACAACGAGGCTCAAGTTAACCCAGAACGTAAAAACCTAAAATGGTAAGTACACAATTTCTCTGTCCTTCTCATTGTCATTTGTAGCTCACACGTCAGTCTTGTTTTCCGGTGATTTTTATTAGCATCGGTGGGTCTTCAGTTTGTCCTTACCTCTTCTTGCCTCTCTACGTAGTTCCTTTACCTGCGGGGCAGTCCCACAGAGGAATAGGGGAGATTATTTGGGGCCAATCCATAGCTATTTTTAAGCAACCCCTTTGTAAGTTACTAAACGACTTTTAGAAAGTTTCTGTGCTGATTCTGTCTTTCATAAAGAATTACTTGAGTCTTTAATTATTATTGAACAGTTTTATTGATTTTAGAGAGGAAATGGGAGAAACATCAGTTTGCTGCCCCACTTAATTATGCGTTCATTGGTTGATTACTGTGCGTGCCCCAACGGCATCGAACCCACAGCCAGGGTGTGTCGGGATGACACTCCGACCCCTCCAGCTACCCGGCCAGGGTCAACCACTGTAAAATGATAGGATGAGGGTGAGTATGTGTTGTAAAACGTTATTCCAAGGTTTTTTTTCTAAATTACAGGATTGGTCTTGATCTGATTAATGGCAAACCTCGAGACAACAAACAGGCAGGAGTGTTTGAACCAACCATAGTTAAAGTGAAGAGTTTGAAATTTGCCACAGAAGCTGCAATTACCATCCTCCGAATTGACGATCTTATTAAATTACACCCAGAAAGCAAAGATGATAAGCATGGAGGTTATGAAGACGCTGTTCACTCAGGAGACCTTGATGACTGATCTCACTCACTCTTATTTATAACACTCTAAGGTGTGGCTTTGTCTTGTGTATCCCCCATTAAAGTACAACCAGCCGTCAGCCTCCTGTGGGTTCTTGTGGAGTGGAAGGTGGCGTCCAGCCTCATGTTGGTCCTGATTTCATGTTAGTGTCTTACTAGTTTAGAGAGAAACGAGCTTCAGGATGAGTTCAGCAGGCTCACCCTCTCTGGACACACATCGCTATCCCCATCCCGCCCCCGATGCACAGGGCAGCGACACCACGGCGCCCACCCTGTCTCTCCATGGTGTGTAGCAGGGTGACCAGGATTCGGCAGCCGGACGCCCCGAGAGGGTGGCCCAAGGCTATTGCCCCTCCTTGAATGTTGACCTAAGGGGGGGAAAGATTTGTTATTCTGTGGTAATAGGTCAAAATCCTAAACTATGTCCTTTTTCCTCTTAACATTACACCAGTAAGCTACCCTTTTCTACTGCTTAGGAACTGGTTTATGCCTTTGTGACATCTGTCCTGACCCCTGTTTTATTCCTGTTTTAAAGTAAATTAATGCTGTTGAGGATTTTTGCCTTGGGAAGCAATAAAACAATTGAGCCTGTGAGTCCCAGCAGGGACTTCAGTCTCGTAGCCACCCATTACGACTGCATGGCCAGTGTCCAGGACATACCATCCAACTACACACGTGGGTCATGCCGTTTCCCATCCTAAAACTGCACTGTCCGCCTGTGGGCTGTCCTCAGAACTGCTTGCTCCCGCTTACCTTCTCCGGGTTTAATCCCAGTTCCTTAGACACTGCAACAGACAGGGCTGCGAAGGCTTCGTTGATTTCAAATACATCCACGTCCTCCAGTGACCAACCTGCTTTTGCAACCTAAAGGAAAGATGAATGGGAAAGGTCTAAAAATGGGGAGCCCATTCTTCACTGTAGATGACCGTGGGATATACTGTGGTATTGAAGGGTCTCGGAAAGCTGCCAGCTGGGCTCTTGAATCGGCCTAGTGATGCCACGTTTTGCCTAGACACCAATTCTAAGACATTCTAAACTGTCTTCAATGTTGAACCAGTAACTACCTGTCGTGCACAGGAGAGGGGATACAGCAGAACCAGTTCCCCTAAAGGAGGGGTGTGAAACTCCTTTTCACTGGGGACCACATAGCCCTGCAGTTGCCTTCAAAGGGCAGAATGTAATTTTAGGACTACAAATGTTACTACTCCTTAACAGTTAAGCAAGAGCCCAGTGCTGCTGCCAGGTAGAAGCAAGGTGGAGGGCTGGATTCGGCCCATGGGCCTTGAAGCACACGATCCAGATGTACAGGGAGGAAGTGAAGGAGCTCATTTGAGGCTAACTACGAGACTTTCATAAAAGGGAAATAAAGCCAGTAAAACCTGACAGGAATGAACATGAAAGCAAAATCAAGCTCAGTCTTGGCATTTTGGTGCGGAAAGCACCTTGGAAGGTTTACAGAAAGCAGGCAGAGCTTAAATGTGGAATGGCAGGTTATTGCACTAGTCCCCAAGACAGAAACAAACCAACACTCAGAATCAACTCACAGCTTGCTTTATGGCTGGAATCGGTCCTGTTCCCATAATGGAAGGCTCCACGCCGACTTGTGACCAGGAGACTATCTGTGCCAGAGGTGCAAGCCCACGGGTGTCAGCTACCGACTTCTTCATGAGAACCACCGCTGCGGCGCCATCGTTGATTCCTGCAAAAGGTGACTGTCTCGGTGTCTAAAGCAGTGCTCGTGAACTTCTGTGTGTACCTGTGCACACCACCTCGGACGCTCGACACGAGTTAACACACCTTGGCAGAGCCGTCTGCCATTATCTGAGATGTTAGTGTGTAATTAGAAATGGTACCTTAGGCAATATGACATAACTGACCACAGAACATTCCAGTGGGAGGGTGGAAATGGAAGAAACGGCCTCATCCTCACAGGAGGCTACGGACTTCCTGGGCTTGGGAAAGGACAAAGGTCACATATAAAGGAGGGCTCCCTAGTTTGCTTTTGCCCCTGTCCATCTGTTTGGGAAAGCTGACCCATTCCTTCAGTACGTATAGGATAAGTCAATCAAATATGGAGAAATTAATGATGAAGTCTGAAAAACATTTTTCCCTAAAGCAGCTAAAACAAGGTTTTAGAGTAACGTGTACAGACAGTTAATGAGATAAAAGAAGGAATCGACCTGGCAGAGCTACCAGAAGATGGCCTGTCTCACCTGAAGCATTCGCTGCCGTCACAGTCCCTGTCCCATCCGTGAGGAAGTAGGGCTTGACTTTAGACACGGTTTCCATGGTGCACCCGTGACGGGGAAACTCATCCGTTTTAACTTCAGTGAGACCTGAAAAAAAAACCCTGGATTAGAGCAGAGATGGCAGGCAGCACGCTGGGAAGGTGGGTGCCTCGGGCCTGCTACACGAAGATTCGTAATTGGGAGAAAGGTTTATTATAAAATACTTTCATTCCAATAAGAAGGTATGCACGGATAAAAATTATGTTGTGCTAACACATTTGCCCTGACGGGTGTGGCTCAGCTGGCTGGATGTCACTCCGCAAAGTGACTCCCAGTCAGGATGCGTGTCTGGGGTGTGGGTTCCATCCCTGGTCGGTGCGTGTGAGGAGCAACCAATCGAAATATTGAAGAAAAGAGAGAAATATCTCTCCTCTTCCTCCTTCCCTTCCCCTCTCTCTAAAAATAAACATTTAAAACATTTTATGAGCGCTGTCGTCAGGAGGCAGTTTGAGTTTTCCATATCCACAGCCCTTTCCGAGGAAGGTAGGTACAGGCGGTTCTTCGTGCAAAACTGCCAAGGTCTCGGGCATGGGACTGGGCTGGTTACAATCGACTGGACCCGGGAATGTGAAAGCCAAGCTCGTGAGGGTGGGACATGAGAGATGCCAGTCAACCACACTCACAGGACTTGAGCCCCGGCTGGTGTGGCTCGGGTGGTAGAGTGTCGTCCTGCAAACAGAAAGGTCGCTAATTCGACTCCTGGTCAGGGCACGTGCCCAGGTTGCAGGTTCTGTCCCGGGCCCTGTCAGGGCGCCTGTGGAAGGCAACCAAATGACGTTTCTCTCTCACGTCAACGTTTCTCTCTTTCTCCCGCCATTACCCCTCTCCAAAATAGAAGATTTAAAGAAAGGACCCAAAAATATCCACCCAACAAATATGAAATGCACACAGCAGCAGCAGGAAGTGATGGATGTCTCCTCGTGGAGGAGACCGGGCCTGTGAAGGGTCGGCTGCTGCCTCTTCACAGCCCCGAGCCAGAGCTCCGGTCTCTGGGGAGGCCGGTGCCGCCTCCCGGGCAGGGTGGACCCCTGGGGCCGAGAGTGGCTGAGCGCGGGCACAGCGTCCCATAGACGCCTCACCCCACGCCCATCTTCAGGTGCATTCAGATCTCTCCTTTAGTGACAACCTGAGGGAGAGCGCCAGCATGCAATTTATGAGCAGTCCCATCTACTATTCTTTTGGATATTACTCTTACTTGTAACTAGCCATGTTGACGTTTAAATCATTAGGATTTATATACCCACCTTTTCTAGAAGTGACACAAACTGGTACAATCTCTTTGTCAAAATGGCCAGCTTTCTGTGCGCACTCTGTCCTGTTCTGGGACAGAACTGCAAGCTTGTCCTGATCTTCTCTATTCACTTGCCATTTTTTGGCTACATTTTCAGCTGTGAAAAAATAAAACAAGACCGAACATTTTCAGGAACTGGCTTTTGGTCGCTCCAGGGTTTCTGAAACGAGCACTGACCGCCCACAACCAGCAGGCTCCCGGGCAGGCCCAGCCCAGAGACAGTTCTGCCCGCAACCCTGCCTCCCACTGGGGATGGGTGTGAGTGACAGTGTCGGCAGGGACTTTATCAAGAAGCCATTTCCTTTCTCTGCTTCCTTCTGTCTTTTCCTTTTTATGTAATCTTAAACTTTCAGAAATTTCCTTTATTTTTGCCCCAGCTAGTTCCTCATTCTCTTTCTGAACCACCTGAAAGTTAAAGATATCATGCTCCTTTATCCCGGAACTTGAACGTAGGTGTGCATTTCCCCACAAGCAAGGCCATTTGCTTACATGGCTGCAGCCTTCAGCATCAGGAAGCAGAGCCCTGATGTGTTACCATTATCTAACTCTTGGTCCACGCTGCAGTCTCACCTGCTGTCCTGACGATGTCCTTTACAGCGAATTTAGTTCTTCAGGACTCAATCCACGATCACACGCTGCATTTCCCTGTCTATTTCTTTAGCTTTTTATTTTGGAAGAGTTCCTCAAACCGACTTTGTGTTTCTTAACCTTGTTATTTTTAAGAGCAAGGACCAGTTCTGTTGTCAAATGTCCCTGATTTGGGTTCGTTGTTTCCTCAAGATTAGACTAAGATTATGCAGAAAAGCAAGGCGTCCCACCAGACAGGACTGCATAACGAGGGGGGAAGCACCTGTGGAGCCAATTACTATGACTTTTTAACCTCGTTATGGTCCACGCGTCTTCAGCGAGGTGCGCCTTACCTGTAATGCCCATGTGATACTGGTGAAAAGCGTCTGTAAGGCCATCGCAGAGAATGCTGTCAGTCAGCGGCGTTTCCCCCATCCTCACTCCTGTCCTCAGGTGGACGAGGTGAGGAGCCTAGAACGAGAAGTTCCAATGAATTTAGGCTTGGTTACAGCTAGTCCTCTCCTCAGGATCCCACTCTTAACTAGCCAGTGGTCCCCAAGTTCCCATCCATTCCCCTTGTGACCCTTCTCCCCAGCTCTGGCCCATCTTCCTCCTCGCCCCGGGTCCAGGGCCTGAAAACCCCTGGAATCAGCAGACCAGTCCACCTGTCTGCTCTTGGGAGCCTGTTACTCTCCTACCTACCCATTTCTGTTTCCTGTCAAACCTATCCCTTCTGTGTCCTCTTTCCTTTAAGAACCTCATTCATTCTTTCCAAAGAGGCAACTAGTTAGCTGCTTATCCAGGGTGTCAAACTCATTGTCACCAGGGGTCACATCAGCCTTGCAGTGGCCTTCAAAGGGCCGAGTATAATTTTGGGACCGTGTAAATGTAACTGCTCCTTAACAGTTAAGTGAGAGCTTGGCATGGCGCTGCCTGCCAGGTAGAAACAAGGTGGAGGGCTGGATTCGGCCCATTGGCCTTGGGTTTGCCACCGGCAGCTTAAGTGATGCTAACAGTGTGTTACTTACTTTGATGGGAGACATAATGCCCATGGTGAGAATAATCAGGTTGCCTAATGAACTGATGGGGAGGGATATGTAGGCAGGGCATCCCCGTAACTCTTGCCAACTCAGCGGCAGCCGCAGCAGAACACAAGGGTCTGGAGTCAGAAGACCTGTGCGTGAGTCCCGGCCCTGGGCCTCCGTGAATCACAATGCCACCTTCTGCCCGCTAAGGGCCGTTGTGGCGGCACGCAGACAAGCCCCTGGGGAGCACTGCACTCAGTGTCTGACACCTCCAGCTGCCCCTCCTGGGCCTCAACAGTGGCTGGGCTGAAAGGTCTCTGTCTAGGGGGTCCCAGGACAGACCCTTAAACCGTCTGTGGGAAGCAGGGGGTATACTTTTCCTCTTTGTTGTGCCAATTCGAGGGATGGAACTTGGTGAAGCAAATCCCGCCTCACAAACTTACTGCAGAAGGGCACTGCTCAGTGGTCCTCTTTTCTACATTTTATACCTCCCAAAGGTCAACGGAATTTGGTCCCTGGGGTCCTCCTTATCATGTGCAGGAAGGTAAGTGGCAACATCTGTTTTTGACTTTTCCTCAAAATGAGAAAGAAGTTTAAGACCAAGGACATCTACTGCCTACCACTATAGGTTTGATTCAGAAAATACTTCATGCTTCGTTAAATGTTATACAAACCATTCTGTTCTAATCACGCTGGTTGACAGGCTTTATCTTCAACCCAAATTTCTCATCTAATCTGGAAAATAATTAGCATTCAGGACGGGATCGAGGCTGGATCTACTTTTTGTTTGTTTCCTGTTTGGTCCCAGCTCCGCCAGGAGTCTACCAGCGAGAGCCCCATGGCAGCCACATCGCCGGAGGCCTCACCTTGCTCATGCTTTCCATGCCTCCGGCGACCACGATGCTGGAGTCCCCCAGCCGGATGGCCTGGGCTGCCAGGCACACAGCCTTGAGGCCCGAGCCACAGATCATCTGACAGCTCCAGGACGGGACGGAGTACGGGACCCCCGCACTCACGCTGGCTTGTCGAACAGGATTCTGCCCGCAGCCTGCAGGAGGGAACACAGAGGCCTCTCAGCCATCCAAAATAAAATGTGTGGGTGGGGGCACCTGCTGAATCAGGAGCTGGCATCCGGGTCTCCTGCTACCGCCAAGGCAAGCTCTCCCGGGGGCAAAGAGGCCTAGGCGCACTCCACATCTGTCCCCGCCCGGCCCGCACGCGCATATGATCTCACGCTGCTCTGCAGACACTCGTGGATGCCAGGCTTCTTCTCCAGAAAGTCACTGACGCAATAAGAACGAACTGTCTTCTGGACCTTTTCATAAGGCTTGAATAAGCCCACACTTCCTCATTGAGTAAGAGCAGAGCATGCACACTGACTATGTCGCTAACCAGGCTGGGTGCCCTGTGGCCATGGCTTCGATGCCTCAGCCGTGGGAAGGTAAGAGCGTTCCTGAAACCGGAAAATCTCTGATGGGAGGCACTTCTTTCCTGAACATTTCACCACACCGTGGTTAAGTGGTTACGCAACAAGTGATGCACGACAAAAACTGTGGGGGAGTGCTGACAGAGCGGGAAGAAACATCACACACGGAATTTAATCAAGGTACCAGCGCAGAGGATGCCACTGAAAGTATCGGATGTTCTCAGTCGCCACCGTCTGTACCAGAGGGTCGGTCAGTGTTTGTGCAGTGCTGACTCTCCTGCAAATTACCCACACACCCCACCTAGCAGCTTGCCTTGGTGAGGCTGCTGGAGAAAAACTAGCAAACAGGTCACTGACAAAAATGTAGAGGTTATATATATCACAATGTTATTAATCTGGGATTAGGCTGGACGTTGTAAGTAGATGCAGGAAAAACATTACAAAGAATATTACGATATTCTGAGTTAAACTCATAGGACACTAGTTAATGAAGAAAGCAGTATTATTTCAGGTTCCTGCTTTCTTTTAATTGATTGATTTTAAAGAGACAGGAAGGTAGAAAGAAACATTAGTTTGTGGTTCCACTCATTTGTGCATTCATTGGTTTAGAGAGGGAGGAAGGGAGGGGGGAGAAAGAAACATTGATCTATTGTTCCATCCATTCATTACTCCTTGTATGTGCCCTGACTGGGGATTGAACCCACAAACCCTGGCACACCAGGACACTCCAACTGAGCTACCTGGCCAGAGAAGTTTCCTGCTTTTTAAGCTACCATGCATCACATATGCATTTAAGTAAATAAGTTCTTTATAAAAATTTTAGCCCTGGCTGGTGTGGCTCAGTGGATTGAGCTCCAACCTGTGAACCAAAGGGTCACTTGTTCCGATTCCCAGTCAGGGCCACGCCTGGGTTGCAGACCAGGTCCCCACTGGGGCACTTGTGAGAGGGAACCACACATTGATGTTTCTCTCCCTCTCTTTCTCCCTCCCTTCCCCTCTCTCTAAAAATAAATAAAATTTAAAAAAAACTTTTTATGTATCTATGCATAATCCTTGTCTTCAGGTATTTAAGTGTTAAAAAGTGAATGTTGAGCATAATTAATGAGTAGTTTAGCATTTAGCAGAATTTGAGCTTCATGAGAATGAGAATTTCTACCTTTTATGAACACTGCTTATCTCTAGCTGTTAGGAACAATACATGGCACACGCCCAGTGTTCAGTAAATATTTGTTATGTGACTGTGCAAGAGATCTGGGCTACAGGGCAGGTGTGTGCTGAGGGGCTGGCTCTACTTCAAACTGCAGCCCTGCCTGAGTGACTGAACCTCTGCGGATTTCGTTCACTCACGGACTCACTGTTAAATGAGGTGATGAGAGCACTACGCCTGGCGCTTGAAAGGCCCAGCACCAAGCAGACCCTCAACGGACACAGCTCCATGTTCGTCAGAATACGTGCAGGTGCTAGAGGTGAGATGCGGAAACAGTAGCGGAGAAGCCAGCAGGCGACTCCCCCACGGCAAGTGAGTGTGAGTCTCGAAGGAAGGGGAGAGTGACGGAAGGGGCACTCGTGTATTTAAAGCCCCGAAGAGTCGTGAGAAAGCAGCGCGCGTCAGTGTTAAGGTCCGTACAGAGAAGTGGGGGAAGGGGAACTGGGAAGAGAAACTACAGAACTGCAACGTAAATAAACAGAAAAACGGGCCTGGTCTCCGAGAGGGCAAGGACAAAAGCTGGGTGTTGGTGAGCACTACCAATTATCGCTACAAATAATTAGAATCGACGATACCGAGGGATCCTGAAGCCCGTTCTAATTAACTAATTGGGAACTGGCAGGGACTGCTGGTCTGTTACACCCAGCGGGAGTCAGGAGACTGGAGCACTGGGTGGCTTAGCCGTGCCCATCCCAGCCGTGATTCAGCCCGTCTGTGAGCAGCGTGAGGCCAACCTGCCTCTCCAGCTCCTGAGTGAGACCTGTGGCGGCAAGGACCTCACCTGCATTGTTGGAGCCCCGCCCCAGCACCTAGCACAGCAGTGCGGCCTCCCAAAGAGGAATTCGATACACTTTTATGGAATGTGCGCCGCTTGCGGGGAATATGGGGGAAGGGCCCTGCGTCCTCTCCCATGTGCCACGCGGGCCCTGCTGCTAAATTAAAGAAGGCAAAGGCAGTGGAGGACGGTGGTCTAGGGTCATTCAGCAAAGGCATATTGAAGATGCTGGGTGGAAAGAAGCTATTCACGGGACTTGGCAGAGGGGCAACAAGAAGAATTCTAACAGAAGGAACTCTGTGAGCCGCATATATGGTGCCGGGAACAAAAGTCGGGGTGGGGGATGGGGGGTGGTGATGGGCTGCTTCCAATAAACACGACCCTCTGCCGGGATCACGGAGGAGTTACCCGCTGCCAAAACGTGTCCAAATATGACCTCTGACACCTCTTCGGGAGCCACGGAGGCCCTCTTCAGGACTTCTCTGATGACAGTTGAGCCCAGCTCATGGACAGGAACGGTGGACAAGGCACCATTGAAGGAGCCTAGGATAGAAGGGAAAGCGAAGGCAATGAAGAGGCCGCCCACGATGGGGAGGGGGGGGGCGGCAGACCCGGGCTCTCCCCCTGCGCAAGCGCCCTCGGCAGCTCATTGGGGTACAAAGAGGAGCATGTGCGACTCGCAGCAGCCGAGACCTGGACAGAGCGCGCGCGGAGGCCTGGACCCGCGGGAAGCTGGCCGGTCCATCCCCAGGTCCCAGCGGAGGGGCCGCGCTGCTCTAACGCAAGACGTCGGCCCTCCCGCGCATCCAAGGGCTTTGAATGCTACACCACTAAGGAGAAGAAGGTAAGTGTAACCCTGGGACCACCAGCAAGACCTCTGCCGGGTGCCCCAACTCAGACCACCCAGCAGCCCCGCTCCTGAGGCCACAGGGCTGAGATGGCCAATCAGGAGGTCGCGAGAGAGCGCCTCTTTCCGTCAGCCAATGGCAGAGTCGGACGGCGCAGTGGCTCTACCCGGCGAGCCAATCAGAGCACGTGGAAAAGAACTATCCCCACCAGGCGAGAGGGAGCGGGCCTAATGGGCCGGCCCGGGGAGGTGTGAGACTCCTAGTTCTGAGGGTCCCGGCCGTCCCAGGGATCCCCGCGGGACCCGCCAGCCACTCACCTACGGCGGTCCGCGCCGCCGAGACGATAACCACGGGGTCCGAGTCTGCGCTCATCCTGCCACACGATCACTTCACGAGCAGCTGAGAACACGGTGCGGCAGCCGGCGAAGCAAAAGCCTTCTCCTGCGGCTGGCTGACCACCCTGAGAGGAGGAGCCCTGGGTCGCCCCCGCCCACCGCCTGCGCAGGCGCGAGGGCGGGCCGGCGGGGCGGGGCCCGGCCCTGCCCGGAGGCGGGACCCCTGAGTAAGAAACCCGCCCACTACCACCTGAGGCCAGTGTTGCATTTCCCGTCCATGCTTTTGGTTTGGGAGGGGTGTTGGTTTTTTTGAACTTAGTGTCTTGCGAGTCATTGAAAGAAAGCATTACACCCATCACTGGAATCCCAGTGGCGAGAATATCAGTGCGAAACCTGCAGGCCCGGGGGCCGCGCCGATGTGTGCCTGTGCTGTCCCGGCTTCCCAAGCACCGCCCCCACGCCCCCCACCCCCCACCGCCATTGCGCCACGGCGCCCATTGAGGGTTCACTTGGTTCTCTCTGCAGATCAGTGGGCAGACCCGCGCTGCATCGGGTCAGCTCCACGTGCCTCAGTGCCGCACAAGTCAGAAGGATTGCCTCTGGCTGCAGTGTGGACAATCCGAAGAGGAGGATCTCTTCTGCGTAAAACCTTTCCCGGCTTTCTCTCCCTCACTGGGCAAAGTTCGAAGTCTGAGCTCTGTAGGAACCCGAACTTCGGACCCCAGTCATTGCACAGCCCCAGCTCTGGCTGTGTTCCCCTGGACACACCTCGCAGGCTCGTCTCCCCGACAGAGGTCTGGCTTTGTCACACTCTCTCTAGCACCTGGGACGGTGTCAGACGCGCAGGAAGGACTTAATGCTTATCAGATGTTAATGAATTTTCAGGATTATCATCTAAAAGCTTTAACAATCCCCAGAGCTACATGCAGCCCTATCTCCCTAAGACAGAGGTTAGAGTCAGCCAGTGACCTGGAGATTTCCAAATTCTAAACCAGACAAGCTCAGCAGAGGCCCGCGTGGCGGGCCTACACACTCTGAGACGGAAAGTAGCCAGGAAAGTAGCCACGTAGGGTGCTCTGAATATAAAAAGCCCTCACTAAAGGTCAGCCTTGGCGAGTCGTCACGTCCCCGGCCCGCAGCTGCCTGGACAAAGGTCCGTTTTCACCTTAAGTCAGCCTGTCCGTTGTCTGTGCATCTGAGATAACAGACCCGCTCTGGAATGTCGGAATAATCCCCTTTCCAGACCCCTCCAGGTGCACCCGCTGCCCCGGAGCACAAGCCCACAGAGCCCCTCGTTCCCTTGCATCCCGCACACACCTCAGTGCTGAAAATGCTGCTTGTTAACCCTGCCGTCCCCACCGGCGTGGCAGTGTGCTCTCCCGGGGTGTGCGTCTCTCCGTTTGAGTCTCCAGTCTCTGAGATCGCCAGGCTTTGCTTTCTCCTGCCCCCCTAATCTACCACCAGTGAACTTCATGTAACCCCCCTTTCATCTCCTTCTTGATGATTATAGTGTATAAAACGAGCTGCAAAACTGCCATTTTCTGGAGCTCTTTTTCAGTCAAGATTTTTGCTTCCCGGCCATTGTCAGTTTGGCCCAAACACACTCCTAATTCTGTACAGGTCTGGATGTTTCTTACCTCGGCACAAGTATTCGAGTAATAATGAACATGGAGCAACCATCAGCTGTCAGTTTTGACAAGGTGCGTTTGAGTAAAGGGCAAGCACCTGGCTGGGATAAGCAGGGATGGCTGGAATTTCATGATTATTAGAGTTGATACATTTCATCTTTCCCCGAATCTAGTTCTGGTGACTGATTTCCAACATCCATTTTACTCCATCAAATTAGCCTCAGCCTTGGCCAGTGTACAAACACGTGACCCAGTCTTTGCAACCAAACTATGAAATAGATTTTCCTTATGGTTTGAGCCAGAAGTAAGCTGCTCTGACAAGTCAACAGAAAGCATCCTGATTTATCCAGGTTGACTTCTTGGTAGGAAATTGAAATTTTTAGATGTTTGGCAAATCAGGGAGAAACAACCTAACGCACTAGCAAACAAAGGGCTTCTAGACAGGCAGTGCAGCT
>PVKM010033885.1:0-15790 GCA_004027735.1 Carollia perspicillata
CCTTTCATTGTCATCTGAAGGAAACCGAGCTTTTCTCTCTTCGCTTATTTTTTTTATAATCCCTCACAAAGGCCTTTAAAGCCTGTGGGAAAAGATTCTAAATTTTTTTAATCTAAGGTGTTATAATCCCCAAAGAGAGTAAATAAAGTATTTTTATGGTCTTAACAAACAAACAAACAAAAACCCTTTGTTTGTTGCTTGTGGACAAGGATAACATTTTTCTTCAAGTTTATAAGTACCCTTCCAGGGAGGGTTATGGCCAACCTAGCCAGGTGTGGATGGGCCACTTTTCACTCTCCTCTCCTCTGTCAACACTACAGGTAGGTTGTAGCCCCAGGTTCTACGGCAGAGCTGCTCCTATCCCGGTCTCACTCCGCCCCACCCCGCTCTGCCCTTCCGGATCCTGGGATTCCTCCCCACGTGGCAGTATATCCTTGCTGAACACTCCTTTCTAGTCTGAGTGTATCCATGTGTTGCCTAAACCTTTTTTCACCAAAGTATTCTCCTCCTCAGTTCACTCGTGTGGCTGGTCAGTTCTGAAATTGGGAACCACAAATGAGATTTCATATCCATCAGCTGGCTCCAGTAGAACGCGGGCCTGAAAGTAGATGGCTTGCCAATGCCCCCTGCGCGCCCTCTATTTCCCTCGGCGATGCCGTATGAGACCGTTTGTGGGTGGTTTCTGCCCAGGCCTCTCTAAGCCTGTCCGTAAGTCACGTGCCGGGGCAGGGGCCTCATCTCGTGGTGAATACAGGCAACCAGCGACTGCACCACACGTCTAGTCCTGCCCGGGGCCTCGCTGAGTCAAAGGGCACGAGCACTGCCTCTAATACCACTTGTGACCCTCTTTTCGGCCAGCACGGAGAACAAGCTTCATATAACACAAATGGTTTCCTCCGTGCTTTTTGACCCAACGAAAGCTACAGACAAGTGGTAGTAAATGAGATGATGTTCCCTCATGTCTCCCTCTTCCTCTGAACCTCCCCTTCCTCGCTTCTCTTGTATGTACATAACCATATGTATTATGATTCCTAATAAGTACATAACCATATGTATTATGATTCCTAATAAGTATATTACATTATATGTAATTAGAGTATAATAACCATAATTACATTATAATGTGATGTTGAATTATAATATTTAACATTATACTCAATATGTAATAATAATTATTATATATATTGCTGAACTTTGCCCGTGCAATATTTGCAATGTACCTACACTACAGAAAGTATTGACTGTGTATCTGAAATTTGAGTGTAACTGGGTGTCCTGTATTTTTATTTGCTAAATCTGAGAGCCCTGAGGCTACTTCATCAACCAATTAAATCAGAATCTCCTAGGGTGGGGCCTGGGCAAGAAAAAAATGTGTAGCCTCTCTCCAGACAACTCCACTGTTAGGCATGGCTACAGAACATTGCTGAAGCGCCTCGGTCGCATTGACAGTCGTTGTCTCGTACTCACTGGACCCCGACTATTTCTCATTCTTCCCAACATGCACCCCGCAAAAGCCCGTAAAGCATTTTGTCTCTCCCATCGATTCGGTCCTGTCCAAATCAATAGTACCTTTTTCATGAACACAGTGTCTACAGGAAGGGCTTCCCATAGACTAAAGGCAGTGCAGGTGGCGATGTCCGAGACACACTGCAGACAACTGGGTGAGCTCACCCTCATTGTCCGAATAGAGATGTTTGTAAAATACTCC
Source organism: Carollia perspicillata (assembly GCA_004027735.1). NCBI lineage: Eukaryota > Metazoa > Chordata > Mammalia > Chiroptera > Phyllostomidae > Carollia > Carollia perspicillata. The sequence continues at coordinate 1,709 of PVKM010033885.1, forward strand.
CTGCCTCAATTACTCCCATCGCAGAAAAAAACAGGGTACAATGCCACCCCCTGAGCTAATCCACCCCTCGTTTCTTTCAGGTATATCTACTTGTAAAAAACTGCTGGGAGGAAGATCCAGAAAAGAGACCAGATTTCAAGAAAATTGAAAATACATTGGCCAAGATATTTGGGTATTGCTGACATTTTTACTTTTTTTCACCAATTTCAGATTTTTCTAATAATAGTCGACATTTGGTGACACTTAAAAATGAAAGTGCCTGTTCTAATAAAAAAATCCCCAGTCACACCAATAAATTCCATTAAAACAATAAAAAAAGAAAGAAAGAAGGTAAGAAAGAAATAAAAGCCCCAGACTACAATACCTCTCTCAAAAAAACTAAAATGCTATGGAGACTAGCAGACCATTTTCTCAGGGAAATAATCACTTGAAAAGTTAAATGCCAAAGAGCAAAACTTGCCTCATTAAAAGCTATTTTCTGACTAATCATAAATATGTCTGTTAAAAGTACAGTTCCCTGACCCTTCTGCAGGTTATTAGAATTTAGAAGTGTACTATGGGTCCCAGATATCTGTAAAGTCTCTGGATAATTCTTAAGATCTGCAAGTCCCTTAAAATTTTAAGATCTTAGGGATCAGCAACTTTGGTTTTAGGTACTTAAGACTTGAGCCATTAAGCAGATTATAATTCAAGATTTTTTTTAAAATGTCACACACAATTATCCAGGAAGAGCGAATTCTAGATTTCTCGGTTTTCTGTTAGAGACAATAGAGAGTGAGAGAGGAAATCCTGTCTCCACACCAGGCGTGAAGAACAGCCGTGGGGCCTGGAGCAGCACGCTTAGCCTAATTAGGTGCCACTTTTCTTGTCAGTAAGATTGGACTGGGCGAGATCGTTTCTACAGTTCCTTCCAGCACTCAGTTTCTGTAGTTCTCACTCAGTTATTCAGATAGTTAGCGAGGTTAAAAACCCTGAAGCTGGAGATGAGGTAGGGTGAAGTCAATGACAGTGTGGTCATTGATTTGGTAGATTCTCGACTGTCGTTTGGGGGAGAGGAGCAGGAAATAAGTGATTTAATTCTTGCCCACTTTTCGTTCGTTCACAAAACTGTTACTAAGAGACGATGAGATTGTACATGTGACACATGAAATGTGAACTCTCGAAGATAAACTGGGCCCCGGATAGCCTACCCTAGAGACGCTGGGGTAATTGATCTGGGGAGCAGGCTGGCATCGTGGGTTTTAATAGCTCCTTAGGTGATTAAAATATGCAGCCAAGGCTGAGGAAACGTTTAATTGAATCAACTCATCATGAAGATCTCCATCTTCATCCCTTACACCTGCTCCCTCGCCCTTTCTACCAATGAGACCTGTGTTTCTACTAAGAATCCCCTGGGGAACTTGTTTAAAAATCCCATTTCTTCATCCCAAGCCTATCCATTTCCAGTCAAATGGGTCTGCAATAGGACTCAGAAATGTACTGAATCTTTAACAGACCGCCCTCCTCACCCCAGGGGATTATGATGTAGGCCCTCGTGGAAGTGGTAACTTGTAATTGTTGTTGTTGTGATAATGAAATGGTATGATTTGTTCAGACCCTTTGCTTGTGCCATATATACTACACATTATTTCTTTTGTTAAATTTTATTTATTTTATTTTTAGAGAGGGGAGGGGAGGGAGAAAGTGAGGGATAGAAACTTCAATGTGTGATTGCCTCTCGAGTGCCCCCTACTGGCCCAAAACACAGGCATGTGCCCTGACTGGGAATGAAACCGGTGACCCTTTGGTTCGCAGGCCCGCATTTGGTCCGCTGAGCCACACCAGCCAGGGCTCAAACGTTATTCCTGATCCCCACAACTCTACAGGAACTCTGTGAGCCTCTGACCCAGCTCTGCAATGAATCTTGTCACATTCACCAGTGTCACGGAAAGCTGGCTTCTCACCTAAACCTCCTTGGTGTAACAAAATAATCCAAGGTTAGGCTATTTTGCTTTAGGGCCCTGACTCTCCATTCTGAGGAGATAATGTTAGACTCGACTTTGCTTTTTCTGGTTCTTCTCATACAGTTCCATTTATCACCTCTAAAGCATCTTCTTGAAGGTTTTTCCTTTATTGCAAATTATTATTAAAATTTTGGAAAATGAATAAGCAAACAAGAAAGTATAAACATTACCTATTTGTAACTAGATGACCACCAGCTTTCAAAAATTAAAAATGAGGTTATAATTTTTGCTGTTTTATGAACTGACTTTCACTGAGCAATACAGAGGTAACATCTGCATTCAACTATTCTAATTCACATTTAATGACACATTCATGCTCTACGGCACAGGTGGCAAACACAAGGCCTGCGGGCAGAGTCTGCCCCCCACACCTTGTTTTATCCACCCCAGCACCTTGTTTCTACCCGGAGGCAGCGCCGAGCTCTCGCTTAACAGTTAAGGAGGAGTTACATTTACACAGTCCTAAAATGACATTCGGCCCTTCGAAGGCAACTGCGATGCTTTCACCGGCCCCGGTGAAAATGAGTTTAACACTCCTACTCTATTGTATCATAATATTTTAACAACTTTTTTGTTACCCATTTAGGTTGTTTTCAACCGTTTGCTATTGTGAAGAATGCTGTAACGTTCTTTGTAGTTAACTTGCAGCACGGTCATGATTGTTTCCTTAGGATAATTCTCAGAAGCAGAGCTGACAGGCTGACTGGTTCCTGTATTCTTAAAGCTTATGACACGTTTTACCAGATTGCCCTCCAGGAAGGTTGCACAGATATATTTGCTCCTCTTTATCCACATTGATTACCATTGTTCTAACATTCAGGGTTTTCTTTTACTTTTATTAATCTTATTTCTATTTTTATTTCTTTAGTTTTTATCTGATGTTATATATTTTTGTCCTGTTTCCAGTCATTTTTTAATTTTTTCTTTGTCTAACTACCTGTTCATCATATTTGCCCACTGTTATAATGGATGTTCTTGTTTTCTTAACAATGTGGAAGAGCTCTTTCTCTATTACTACCCACAGGCTTTTTCATGACCAGAAAAATGAAAGTTATATGGATACTTTGATCCGACGTCTGCAGCTCTATTCTCGAAACCTGGAACATCTGGTGGAGGAAAGGACACAGCTGTACAAGGCAGAGAGGGACAGAGCCGACAGACTTAACTTCATGCTGCTCCCAAGGTAAGGCCTGCTGATGTGGTTTCCCACAACCACCCAGCCGTGCCTCAAGTATAACTCCGCTGAAAGCTTCACCATATTTGTCTAGCATTGTTTTGCTTTGTATCTATTTAGGATTGTTTCCTTTGGCATATTCTTTAATAGACTGAGTTTAAAAATGCATGGACCTTGATAAACATTGTTCTGGTTTGCACTCTTAATACCTTAAAAAAAGAGAGGTTATTTTCAAGTGGCCGTGTGGTGCCACGGAGGCAGTGTGGACCGTGGAACCAGAAGGACCTGGTTCTCACGTCTCTGTGTCACTTTTACTAAGTCCAGGACTTCAGGCAAGTCACTGTCTCTCCTCAGTCTCAAAATGGAAATTAAAGCATTTCTATGGAATCTACGAGCTATGAGGCCCTTTCAGGCACTGTTTGCTTGCTTTCTTCTTTCTACCTCAAAGTAGAAGCCAAATGACAAGCAGTAACAGTGTTTTCAGTGGGGGAGGTGAGGCTACACCTCAGATGTCTCACCTCAGAGGCGTGTGCAGGCTGATCCCCATTTGTGAAACAATGTAGCAGACATGTCAGAGAGAAAGGAAGTGAGGTTGGAATCCCCAAACAGTTTAAAGTTTTAAGTGTTGGTACTCAGGTAATAACTAAGGAATGTTAAAATAAGTAAGAAATTAAAAATGTGAAGAGTGTAAATGTGTAAAAATGTGAAAAATGTGAGGAAATAGGTGTAGGCCAAGGGCCCCTCGTTTGTCACAGTGAGAAGTAATGTCCTCTGCGTCAGAGTACAATAAAATGTCCTATTAGATGAAGGCTAAGGAGGCAGCCTAGCACTGGGTGAGATCAGAAACGGAGATCAGCCAGGCCTGACTGCAAATCATGGTTCCACTACCTATTGTGCATGCGCGATCTCGGGCAAGTTACCAAAATGCTCCAATCTGACAGGCTGGCTCAAAAAAATGCCCTGAAAGACTGTGCAGGATTTAAGGAACATACTAAGCACAGTGCCTGGAACATCTGTGGTTGTTATTATATATAGTAGCTCTGACTTTTATATATAACTTGCATTAGTTATTATTTTATGTTGAGCCCATGCTTATTTAGAATATCAGTTCTACATTAGTAAAGGAATGAATTCGAGATTGTAGGAGCTGTTTTCTAAATAATTTCTCCTTTACAAGCTTGAGTGAAGGGTAAGAGTTATACACAGGCTGAATTCTGTCACTTGGACCTCAAGAGAGCCTGATATAGAACCCACGTGCCCTCAGAGAGCCAAGGAACAGCCTGGCATTGGCACCCTTGGGATCGGCTGGAACCCTATTAGGCAATTTTGGTCAGTGCTCCATAAATGTTAGTTGCATAATGCATTATTCCTTGACTGGCCTTTGATGCTGAGTTGTGACAAAAACAATATCCTGATTATCTGGCTGCCTTTCCAGAGTGTCATCATCATTGGTTTTAACCAAGAATGTTACTCAAATGATTTCAAACAGCTGGCTCATCACCTGAGTTTTTTTCTTCTCTTTGGTGCCATGTGCCACTTTGACCACTAGGGGGCAGACGTTTTCATCGCATTGACGAGGCAGTAGAGCACACATCCCTTCAACAGCTGCAGCACACCATGACCCCAATGCAGCTCACTCCTGCTTATGTAAAAATTCTTTGTATTTGCAAAAAGGAAATGAACAATAACCAGAAGAATCAAAAATAAATATTCACAGCAAAATTATCAATAAATTTAAGCATGTAGGAACCAGATTCTATTGTTCTTAAACACTCGAACAAACAGTTCCCCTTGGGGTTGTTTTGAATAGATTAAAGTAGCAGGTTTTTTTCTTCTTTGAGCCCTTCTAAGACACCTACTCTGTGCATTTATTTTTTCTGTGTCAACAACAAGGTGGTTGGAAAGCCCCCCATGTGAGGTCATGGCCCTTCATGTATCTACCAACACTGGTGTCTCTAGTTTCTAGGCTCAGAAGACTTTTCAGATATAATCAGTAAATTGAAGGGTAAAGACGGTGAAATATTCAATTTTATCGTCACAACTAGGAAGGCTCCAAAATAACCTGCACCCTTATCCTGGGCCGTCAGGAACAGCCACCCCAGAAGTGCCCCTGCTGACTCAACAGCCACACCGAGGGGATGTTTTGTCACTGCACCAGTTGAACAGCTTCTTCCCTCCAGGCTCTGGAGGTTTTCTAAACATTTTTTGTGGTTGATTGGCTGTTTTCCGGGAAAGTGCCAGACATTCTTCCTGGGCCACAGTCAGCACCGCCCCGCACCTCCCGGATCGCCACCCCAGGCCTGGGCTGTGGGAGAGTGCTGTGCAGCAAAGGACTGAAGGGTGGCTGTTGCTGACCGCCAGGCCTGGCTCGGCTCTTCGTGGCTGTGGGACCCTGTGAAAGTCATACTTTCCTTTAAGACTCAGCTTTCTCATCCATATAAATAAGGGATCTAGTCTCAACGCCTTCTACGGCACCGCCCAGCTCCCGGGGTTGATTCTAGTGGTCACATAGCCAGATCCCTCCCAGAGCCATTCCAAGGGCAGACCGGTGGCATTAGGCTTGTGTTGGGGTTGGGGTACACGCAAAGGGGGTTGCACCTGAAGGAATAGGGAGTCCCTTCTTGTGGCTCTTCTTTCTTAATTCTGAGTCTGATATTCTGCTCTTTATATCTCTTCAGCAAAGATATTCTGAGTTGCTTCTATTTGACTTCTTCAGTGTTAACATCACTTTAACTTATCTACATGATAATTGACTTTGCTTTTATTTAAAATATATTTAAAATAAAATATTTTAAAATTATTTTATTTAAATTTATGTATATTAAATATTTAATAAATTTAATATAAATTTATTTATACAGAGTATAAATATTTAATATAAATTTATTTAAATATATTTAAAATGAATATATTTTCATATATTTTAAAAATTCTGGCTCAGACTATATCAGAATTAATTTTTAAATGAATATTCCTTCATAGTGATAACAAACAATGCCGTGTTAAATATGCCAGGGAGGTAAAACCATTGACTTGGATGAGAAAGATCTGATAGTTGTAGCCATTCAAGCTCTTACATGAATTACACTCTCCTCAGCATGTGGATATACAGCTGTATCTAGAAGAAACTATGAATAGAGAGGTAAAAAAATGGGCAGGTATGTGTATGTATTAGGGTTACATAGCATTAGAATGACGTGTATGAATATTAGGTTCAACAGTCAAGTACTAAGTTACTGCTGCACCTGCTTTGAGTCATCTGAGTTCAAATACATGTATTGTATGTATATGCATGTAATATATTCATATATATGGTATATGCAACATATCTTTGCTTCCTAGCCACCCAGTTCCCAAACTCTAGAATTCCTAGTGGACAAACTGTCTCAAAGACTTATGTAAATTATGTAAACGAAGAAAAAAATTACTGAAGTTGATGGCATTTTTTTCCTTCCTTCTAGGCTAGTGGTAAAGTCCCTGAAGGAGAAAGGCATTGTGGAGCCTGAACTGTATGAAGAAGTTACAGTCTACTTCAGTGACATTGTAGGTTTCACCACCATCTGCAAATACAGCACACCCATGGAAGTGGTGGACATGCTGAATGACATCTATAAGAGTTTTGACCACATTCTCGATCACCACGATGTGTACAAGGTAACCACTTCTCCCAACAGGTTTAGATGATTGTATGGCCTTTGGTCAGCAGGGCCAGAATTGGTCGTTTCTGATATTACTCAGATTGTTCTTGGTAATTTATGATTTAATGAATCAGTGGTTGGATCTGAGCTGAAAGTGAAAGGAAGTAGAAGAATAAGAAGGGCCAGAAGTCAAAATGACCACGCCACTTAAGAAGCAGTTTGAAAGGAACAACTTAAAGTTTAACAGGAATGAATTTGGGGCACTAAATTTAGAAAAAATGTCATATTCACAAGTCATCTTCAAAAAATGGATAGTGTTTAAGCTGATCGCAAGTGAAGCAGAGAAGACACCAAAGTCATAACAAGTAGAATAGGAGTATCTTGTTGAAATAGCAAGCGTTGTTCAAAGAAGACTAAAGAAGAACAGGGAGAACTTTCTGTAAGCTCAGAACTGGGTCTACGATATTACCTGAGTGCTGATAAGTCTAAGTTGGAAGAGTAAAGCAGAACTGAACTCCCACATTTGCGCGTTGGAGAAGCAGCAGACCATATGCAACAAGTAACTTTAGCAATAGAGCTCTCCATTCAAATCCGAATTTGTCCCTAACTAACTATGTAACCTCAGGCCTTTGTTCTCCTGTGTGTAAAATGGGATGGTAATAATACCTACCTTAGTGGGTTATTGTGATGATTATTTAGATAAACAGTACACCTGAACCCCGTATCCTTAAGCAAAGCTTAGAAGTCATTCATACAACACTCTGTTGTAATGGATATCACTCATACAGAGGACTTCCCTTTTAGGGCTTGTCGTCACCCAGTCCTCACCAGATGCAAGTCAGAAAGCCATATTAACAACAGTTCTTGTTGGATAAAAAATAGTTATGCAATTAAGAGAAAGCTGACAAAAAGAAGTTAACTAGCCAATAAAAAGGAACTATGTATATGATTGTGACAATTAAAAGGCAGGGCACTTATCAAAGAATAATTTTTATACAATACTGCTAATATAAACCTACTACTTATTATAAGCAAAGTGGTAGTATAACCACTTGTAGTATAACCATACTACAAGAATGTGTGTTATGTCTTGAAGGAATCTACAATTATATTTTTTTCAAATAGTATGTGGAAAATGGTAAGTGCTAAAAGTGACTTTTCTGGTAATTAAAGGTAGTCCTAAAATTATGTAAAGCTGTTCGGGTTTGAAATATTTAAACATTCATAGAACTGTCAACACATCTGGATGATTTACATTGTGATGAAGAACTTGCATATTGTGATAATCATTTATAGCTGTTTTATCATCCATATTACTAGAGTAGAAAAACCCTGAAGAAATTAGCATAGAACTGGTGCCAGAGAAAGTATGCAGGTCTATGGTCAATACTGAGTTCTCTTTTGTATCTGACACGTGATTAACTGCTTCTGTTTAATTTCCTGTGCCTTTTGAAGGGGCAGATTCACTGATGAGAAACTATTTCCACAGGTGGAAACCATTGGCGATGCTTACATGGTAGCTAGTGGTTTGCCTAAGAGAAATGGCAACCGGCATGCAGTAGACATTGCCAAGATGGCCTTGGACATTCTCAGCTTCGTGGGGACCTTTGAGCTGGAGCATCTTCCCGGCCTCCCAATATGGATTCGCATTGGAGTTCACTCTGGTATGGCGTTGAGCATTGTAGCAAATAGAAACCATGTGTATCTCTGTGCGCCAACTAAATCAGAAAGGACAGTTTTCACATGTGATCAGTTTCACATGAGGTTTACTCTTGACTCCGTCTGCCAAAACGAGGCCCCATTACACATCCTGACATAATTAGACCCATTCCCAGAGACTCCAGGAAACAGCACTTTTGACAGCACCTTTGGTCCCTGGAACGATAAACACCAACCACGTACTAAAATAACAAGTTCCAGGTTCCCCGTTTAAGTCACTGTATTTACTGTTCCATTTCTCTCCTCCCCATTGTCTTCTTCTCCTCTGCCCCCAACTTCTGTATTTTTTTCACTACAGTATTACAGTATTTTAAACGGATGAGATTATCTACAGAGGGGGAAATGGCTGGTCGATTTCCTATAATAAAAGGGCATTTACACGCCTCTCATTGGTACACAATGAGAGTTTTCAGCCTTGAACATAGAGATTTGAGATGAATTACAACTGTTATAGAAAAACATAGTTGGAGAGGAACTCAGAAGTCATCTAGGTTAACCCTTTATAGAACATAAATTATCTTCATAGGTTTGAGATAAGTAATAACAGCCCCTTTTAGATCAATCCCAGGATTTCCTGAAAATTCAGTTTCCAAAGCCAACTCACATCGTTATTCAATAGTTGTAATCATAAGACAGCCTGTTCCTGTGTTAAATTAAATCATATCTCACTATAATTTCTTGTCATTGCCTTTCGAGCCTCCCAGAAGAGCCAGAGTACAGAAAACCCAGGAGGTCGCTCCAGGCATTGTGGCCAGGCCCAGACAACTGCCTTTACAAAAGTCACCCTGCATCCACTGTGCCTGTCCCACACCTGACGGGGAATATTGACTGATTAAGAAATCAGTGCAATTGTCAAAATGACTGTAAACTAAAGTTAAAAACGGCTGCCATGTCTCTCACTGCCAGGACATAGCCATGGCCTTCCGCAGTCACATCCACAGCTGAATGTCACAGATGGTTCCACACGCACACGAGGGAACTGCCTGGGCATCTCCCCAGGCAGCAACGGCACGCCGTCTGTTTTCTGACCCACTGCAAATTGCAGAGAAAGAAATGGCAAAGGTCTGGCTGAGTGACCCAAGCCTGAGGGAATGGAGCTGTGGGTCTTGGCCCCACCTCTTTCCCTGTGGCCTAGTCTGTGTCTGAGCTGCCATACTGGGCTGGAATGAGAACACATGCTAGGCGCACATGCCTCATACCTACTGCTATTATCCCGGGTATTATCCTAGGGTTTAAGCCTAAGAAATTAAAAGGTAGAAGTTAAATAGTGGTAGTTGAAAGCAAGACACAGTATCTGCAGGGATTCTCGGCTTGCATGCCCTCCCCTGCTTTGTTGCTCATTTTTGAAGTGAAGAGTCACTCGTGATTCGACTGAAGGCCTGGATCAGAGGTCCTCTGATCCAAGTAGCTGCCTCTACTGAACCTTTCCTGCTCAAGGTGGGTTTTTTCCTTCTTTATTTTTTGTTTGCTTTTTTTTTGTACCACTTGCACCAAACCTAACAGGGAAAAGCTCAGCCCTCAGGGGAAGATCCAGTATTTTGATCTTTATTTCAATGTCCATAAACACAGTATATTTATAGGATACATTTATAAAGAAACTCAACTCATATAGATCAAAATCCAACTAGAAATCAGTCAAAGTAGAAAATCAATCATTACCTCTATCGGAAGACTAGATTTGCAGTTTGAGTTAATCGTTAACTTCTAAATCTTTGACTCCTTGCATTCAGTTGTTCCCCACAAATACTTAACTAACAGCCCTTCCTCCAGATGGCAGTGCACAGTCTGGCCTTAGCTTGGTTCTCCTTAGTGTGTTCTCGTGCCCCTCCCCCCATTCTCCTGCATTCACCTGGCACATGAGATGCTCAGGGAAGATTATACCAAATCCTTGCCTTCTGGGTCTTTCATCATCGTGCCATTAATCCCAGAAATGCTACACTGCTTAAAAAAAAAATGAAAAATAAAACCAACTTGGGCTGTTGAGCCTTCAAGTGTTCTGTGCTCTCCCGCAGTTCAGAAGTCTGGGCTCCGTGGGTTAGCACAGTAAGCAAGTAATGGCGTTGTCTCCATTCTCCCTGACAGCTTCTGCTTCAGATATGAACTCTGCCAGGGAAAATACTTTCTGAAAGCGTGCATGGAGTAAGGACACTTCCCTCATTGAATAATTCACTTAAAGCAAAAATCAAAACTCGCTATTTGCACCCTCAGATACTGCTTCCTAAAATGAAGTTTCAGCACTGTGACCCCGAGAAGGGTCTGAACCGCCTTACTGCACTCTAAGATTTTCATCGTCTCTACTTCCTGCCCTTTCCAGGCCCCTGTGCAGCTGGAGTTGTGGGGATCAAGATGCCTCGTTACTGTTTATTTGGAGATACTGTCAACACAGCCTCTAGGATGGAATCCACTGGCCTCCGTGAGTAGGGAGATTGTTTTACTTAAAGGACAAAGATTCTCTCTTCCAGCAGAAGGGAATTGTGGGTAAAACACATACTAAGTGCCAGTGGGATGAAGGAGGACCCTTCTTCCCACTGACTCAATGTGAGCCTGTGCCATTCCAGTCCTTGGTGCCTTTGCTTTTGTTGTGGCCGTTTACTGATAATTATTCTTCCCTTCAGGCTCAGCTTTAGACAGTTTCTGTTCGTTTGTGTTCATTTACAATGTATTCAGGCATGCTCTACCTGGAATAGTCAGGAAATTTAGCATAGATCCATGTAAGTTAAAAAAGTTCAGTAGGCTAGGTATGGAGTATATAACCTGGTTCACTTTCCTATTCTTCGGTTTGGTTTCCTAGGAATTGGTTTTAGTAACAAATATAAGTATTTGTTATATGCAAAACCTATATTGCATTTGCCTTAGCAAGGTAGAGGTACGGTGTGTTACACAGAGGAGATGCTCAATAAATATCGATGACAATGATAGTACTAGAAACACATACGAGAAAGAAAGAAAGCATTGGTAGACATGGGCAGCAAGTGCAAAAACACAGGTGTTAGAACAGTATTTTGGCAGTTTACTGACAACCTGACACTGGTTTACACTGGAAAATCATGATACAGGACTATTATGTCCTGTCTCAATATACAGGAAATATATGCAATCAATATACAGGAAAATCATGATAAAGGAAAGAACAGGGTTGGGGCCAGGCAGACTTGAGTTAAAATGATTACTATGCAAATCACTGTCAGGGTAGGCTAGGGAGGAAGTTACCTCATCTTTCTAGGCATCAAAAATTTGAAGATGTAAATTGAGAATGGGATACCAACCTTACTGGAAGCATTCTGGAGGATGTGAGATGAGACATGTTAAGCATTTAACAATCCTTTGTTACCTGGTAGGCGTACAATATGGAGATGCCATTATTCTTACTACTGTTATGTCTGGGGCACCCATAAGGGGGAAGGCGATGCACAGAAATGGCCTTATGAACGGAAATATACCCTCACCACAAACATGTCAGGAAGATAACAGTGTCCCAGAGAAGTAAAATTTGAGAAAATCAAGATCCTACTACCGTCTCCTGAATCTTTACCTTGTGCCAACACTTAGGCTGCTTACTGGAGCTTTCACATGGGGACCCAGTTCCCAACTCTCAAGCTCAGCACCACAGGCTAAATCTAAAAGCCAGGCTCTGGGGCGACCACTCTGAGCTGGAGTGAGAAGCTGTGGAGCACAGCCTGGGGAGCTCCATCACTCAGGACCCTGAAAAGCAGGGCCAGACCCATTTTATTCCCATGTGTGATAATATCTCTTATCTCCCTGAATGGACTTTTACAAGTTCTTTCACTAAAATATCAAAGTTGTCAAGAACCCCTGAAAAAAAAAATGTCCTGAATCACCAGATTCAGGCCATGCAATAGATTTTAAAATTGGCAAGGTTTTCATTGACCTATTCTGTTTTTCCAGCCTTGAGAATTCATGTGAGTAGCTCCACCATAGCCATCCTGAAGAGAACTGAGTGCCAGTTCTTGTATGAAGTACGCGGGGAAACATACCTAAAGGTAAGGGACCTGCAGAGAAAGTACCCAAAAAACACCACTCAGAGACACGTGTGGCTGCCTCCTTTGAGACTGGACACTCGATGATAGTAATGTTCAGGAGCATAAGATGAAGAATCCTTTTCTGTAGTCCCTCCATCGCCAAAGTGATCGCCCACCATCCCCACGATGATCACCCACTGTCCCCACAGTGATCATCCTCTATCCCCTCAATGACCAACCATTATCCCCTCAATGACCACCCACTGTCCCCACAATGACCACCCACTATCCCCATGGTGGTCACCCACTGTCCCATGTCAGAGAAGCCACCACCAAAGAATATGAACTCAACTTTGGTTCGAAGAGCCCTTTAGATATTTTGGACTATAACAACTGTGTTAGAAAATGCTGCCACCATTTCTTCCACTTGTACTCAAGCTTTCCCCCAATTCTTCCTCTATACCCGAGAGCTATAGTCTGGTCCAAGACTAAATTAACTTAAGTCAAAATTCCCATCTTCTTACGTCCTTGCTCTTACTGCAAGATATGGCCACTCTCTGAGGCCACCTCTCTGGCCAGCTCCTTATCATTCTGGAGCCCTGGACAAGGGAATCGATAAAGGTGCGGCCCCAGACTTCTGACTCAGTATCACCCGGGTGCTGGTTATAAGGCAGATGCCTGGACTCTCCACCAGGCTTACTGAGTAAGACTCTCTGTGGGAATAAACTAGGAATAAATTCAACCTGGGTATGTGCCCTGACCAGGAATCAAACCCAAGACCTTTTAGTTTATGGGATGACACTCCAACCAACCGAGCCACCTGGCCAGGGCAACCAGGAATCTATGCTTTTATGATTGTGATGCACACTACGGGTTGAGAATCACTGCCCTAGACTCTCCACGCTATTCCCCACATTTAGAACAGCTACCCTCCAAAGCCACCACGTGCCTCCACTTGGCCGTCAGACTGCTTTTTGAAGGTCATTCCAATCTCTTCACTATTTGTCTGAAGCCAATTTTGACAGTAAGCTTATCTGTCTCCAGCAGCGTCTAGCCTTTACACTGATTGCAACGTGGAAAAGCCTCCTTTTAGGTAGTAGGGCCCCAACGTCCCATTCACTTTTTGAATCCTCCATAAATACATTTCCTGCACAGAGCACTTCTCCCTAAGTAGAGGTGGTTTATGGGTTACTGCAGTGCAAACACAGCCAGAAAACCCCACTAGTTATAAAAATGAGTCTCCTTTTCAAATACCAGCTCTAGCCAAAACACTATTACCAGTAATTTTTCATTTGTTTTATAGCCTCTAGTTGGGCCCCAGAAAATGTCACTTCAGAAGTATTTACTGCGATGTACACATGTTTATAATTTACACACTTGAGGTAGGGAAACTGTGGCAAAACTTTTGTGGCAAACTTTGTGGCAAAAAGATCTAGAAGAAAATGTGGACAATGAAAACCAGTTGGGATTTGTTGGCATAACAGGACAGCAGATGAATTTTCTTCCTTTTTTAATTTAGAATTCTTATAGTGTTGCTATTGTGATATTTCAAAGTATCTTTCGGTGGG
>PVKM010033886.1:0-15753 GCA_004027735.1 Carollia perspicillata
AAGTATTTGTGTGAGCTAGTAAGAATTTACATAAAAGGTCGTGCTGTTGAAGCTCCCCCCACACCCTTTTTCCCTCTGGTATTGGAATTCAAGGTCAGTATCACTGTGGCAGTGACGCTAAAGGTCTGATGTTTTAAGAACTTTGTTGAAGAAATTCACAGGCCTGAGGATTTTGAGAAAGTCTGAAAAGCTGCCTCCTTTTATGGTGCTGTGTGTATGTTTGCATGCCCTCAGCCATAGCTTCTCACGCATCTTTTCCAATGAACCTCAAAGCCTCTGGGTGAATGTCAAGGGTGTGGACTCTTTTCACATTCTCCCCCTCCCTCCCTCTGATCCCCAGAGGAAGTCCTCCTTTTAGAATGTGCACTCAGCACCAATCCTGGGAAAACTTTCCAAGAGGAGGCTCTTCCTTCCTCTTCCCCGGGACACTCTTCCTCCTCCAGTCTCCCTCCTCACCACCCTCTGTCACCTGAGGCTCCAACTGCTTGCTTTTGTGAATTGTTGTCTCCCACGATGACTACCTTCCTCTCACGACCCTCCTCTCTAGGCCCCAGAAAAACATCACCTTCTATTCCCATGGCCCTGTGGAACCACACTACTATTGAGGCAGGGTTACTTTCTCAGTTAGGAGGAGGCAAAACCATACCATAGGTAATCAATACCTTGACAGTACTATGTCACCGAGGCTAGTCACATCTTAGAGAATTAACCTGCAATGAACAATCTGTGGTAGTGTAATTTTACCCAGAGTTACAGACTAACAAGGAAGATATTTTGGGTGGGAGGAAGCTAGTTAGTACCAATATAAGGACTAGAAGCCTTGTTTCCTGGTTGGCCAGTCCAGGGTCCTTCTAGTAATAATACGCTGCCTCTTGTTTTCTTCTTCACTGAGATTCACCATTCTTAGCACCATTTGATAATGTAATGAAAATTCCAGCCCTCATCACTCTAAAAGGAAAGCATATATTGCTAAAGAATATGTACACAAAGCTGATTTGGACAGTGCTTTTTGTCATTGCGGTGTCTCAAAGGCCTATTCCATTACAGTATTTCCAGTTTAAGGCAAAAAAATTTATCAAGATACTTTAACCCCATCAACACTGTTTGACAGATAGCAAAGGAGCAAGCTCCGGAGCCAGACTGCCTGGATGTAGTGAGAGCATTGCTGCAACAGCTAGCTCAGCTCCATGGTAGCTATGTGACCTTGGGCAAGTTTACTTAACCTCTTCCTGCTTCCATTTCTTTTTCTGTAAAACACAGATAGAGAGTGCAAGTACCCACCTTATAGGGTTACTGCTAGCATTAAATGAGTCGATGCACATAAAATCACTTAGAACAGTGTCTGGCATGAAGTACTTAATAGATATTCCCTATTATAATTTGCAGCTGGAGAAAAGAAAGGATAGGCCATAATTTACATGTACATTTAGTTGGATGTACATGTAAGCAGACAAGTCAGCAAACAATATGTCAAATATATTGGTAAGAATAATCAGAAAAACTTAAAAAAACAATAACAAAAGCTTGCATTTCTGGGCATTACAATATGCAAATACAATCATTCAGTACAATCAATAAAACAAAGTAAGACTATTGCAACAGTAAACAGAACAATAGAAGAGAATAGAAATTCTTGAAGACAATTCTAAAATACGCATGAATTTAGTATCTTACAAAATTGACATTTAAAATTTGAGAAACTGAGCCACCCAATAAATAGCAGTGAAACACATGGTGAACAATTAAGGAAGGTTGTCAGATCAATGTTTTATAATTTACACCAAAATCTAGGTGAATTAAAGAGTTGAATTTAAAAACAACATTGAAAATACAAAAAGATAAAAAATAAATATGGATAATAAAGATAACATTCAGTCATCAGGGTGATAAAGGACTTAATAAGCTTGAAATTAAAAGAAGCTAAAAAGAAGCAACTTAATTTAAATACACAAACATTAAAATAAAGATTTGGAAAAAGGTTGCATATGGGGTTAAGAGCTTTAATATATAAAGATTTTCTTAAAGAGATTTTATTTATTTGTCTTTAGAGGGGAAAGGAAGGAGAGAGGGAGAGAAATATCAACGTATGGTTGCCTCTTTGTGCGTCCCCTGCTGGGAACTGGCCTGTAAACCAGGCATGTGCCCTGACTGGGAATCGAACCACGATCCTTTGATACGCAGGCCTAAACTCAATCCACTGAGCTACACCAGCCAGGGCTATATAAAAATTCTTAAAATTGATCTAAGGGAAGTCATCAGGGATAGTGGCCAAAAGTTTATCTGCCAAAGTACTCATTGAACATTTCTCATAATAGAGAAAAAGAGAACAAAACATGGGATTGGGTAAATAGACTGTGTTTTTTACATATGAAGGGATAATATTCAGTCATTGGAAATGACGTCTGAAGAAACTACATCATGATATGGAAAACTGCTCACAGTGTAGTAAATGAGAATACTAGCTTATACAACAGAGCAATACCAACATTTTTAATACGAATTTTTAAAAGGCTAAAAATGTACTTTAAATTCTTAACATTTATTTCTAAGTGAGGATGACATTGAGGATTATTTTCTTTTTCTCATTTAAACTTTTAACTTTCTAACGAGAGCATATATTATTTTAGTTGAAATGTTAAGCAAGATAATTGTGCACCCACATGCAATTGTAAGAAACAATACAGAGATCCCAGGCACTCCTGACCCTTTGCCCCTCAATGGTAACCTCTTACAAAACTGTAGTAAATATTACAACTGGGATATTAACATGGATACAATTAGCTCATCTTGTATAGTTTCTTACTTTATTGTACTCATTTGTGTGTGTGGTTAGCTCTATACCATTTTATCACATCTGTAGGTTTGTGTATCCACCATCACAGGCAAGACACAGAACAGTTCCTTTGCCATAGACACATCCCTCCTGTTCTCTTTTATACCCACATCTACCTCCTTTCCCTCCCACCTCCCTCCTAGTCCTTAACCCTGGAAGACACTCATCTGTTCTCTATCTCTAAAAGTTTGTATTAAATAGGTTACATAAATGTTTAAATTTGTTGAATAGCCCTGGCTGGTGTGGTTCAGTGGTTTGAGTGCCGGCCTGCAAAGCAAAGGGTTGCTGGTTTGATTCCCAGTCAGGGCACATGCCTGGATTGTAGGCTAGGTTCCCAGTAGGGGGCATGCGAGAGGCAACCACACACTGATGTTTCTCTTTCTGTTTCTCCCTCCTTGACCCTCTAAAAATAAAAAAAAATTAAAAAATCTTTAAATTTGTTATATAATTTAAAAATTGGAGTGTTAAATAAATAGAACATTAAATGTTAAAAAAATGTTAAAATATATTAAAGATTGGAATATAAATGTTAACATTTAAATAAATAGAATAATACAGTAGGACTGGCTTTTTAAAATCGCAGCATAATTCCCCGGAGAGTAATCCAAGCTGTTGCATGTGTCAATAGTTTCTCTCTCCTCTCTCTCTCCTCAGCAGTATTTCATGGTGTGGCTGTATCACAGTGTGTTGAACCATTCAGCTGTTGAAGGACCTCTGGGTTGTTTACAGTTTGGGGCTATTATGGATAAAGTTGCTATGAACATTTACGTATAGGTTTTCATTTGGACATAAGTACTTATTTCTCTGGGATAAATGCCCGAGAGTGCAATTGCTACATTTTATGGTATTTCTGTGTTTTGTTTTCAGAGAAACTACCAAACTGTTTCCATAGTAGCTGTACCATTTGATAGTCTCACCGGCAATGTGAGAGTGCTTCATTTTCTCTCCATTCCTTGCCAGTGTTTAGCGTTGTCACTACTTTTTATTTCAGCATTCTGATAGGTGTGCAGTGGTACCTCATTGTGGTTTAAATCTGATTTACCTGATAGCTAATGATGGTGAACATCTTTTCATGCACTTATTTACCATCTTCATTGAAATATCTGGTTATGACTCTGACTCGTTTTCAATTATTTGGGTTTTTTCAGTGTTGAATTTTAATTTTTTATATATTATAGTTACCAGTCCTTTGTTGCATATGTAGTATGCAAATATTTTCTCTCAGTCAGAGTTGGCAGTTTTTCTGTGAGCCTGTTCACCTGGTATTTCATCGAGCAGAGCTGTTTTTTTTTTTTGGCCTATGAATGTCCGCTTGATTTAAAAACATGTCCAAAGAGCATTTGAGAAATTAGGTATTTTTTGACAGTGTAAGATGGCTGGGTTATATACAAAGTTAGTAAATGTCCAAAGGTCCATACTCTAACCTTTGGGTTATCGGTTGTGCCAAACAGAAATTACTTGCAGTTCTGTCAGACAAGAATCTGCACGTTCACCTCTCCTCCTACAGAGCTGTAACTGCCCGGAACACGGAAAGTCAAGCTCAGCATTACATCGCTTCTTCCCAGGTTCCGTTGTGTGCCAGGAACACGAAACTAAACTCGAGGCAGTGAGAAGTCTCACGTCTTGAGCTTTAAATGATCATTTTCAAAGGCATGGGTAATGATATGAACTTCTGGCTCATGGTAGAATGCTTAGTATAGGGGAGACCATTCATGCTGACCAGTCAACTGAATGAGTTCCTCAGTATTTTATGTTCCAAGTGAACTGGAGGAATGCTGGATAGGCTTAAGTGAAATCTTCCTGGGCAGCAGTTTATAACCAGGGAACTTGGTCAGGTGGCCTCATTGGTCATGGCAAAATGCAGTGACAACTCTCTACTCCTCACTACTGCCATTCTAGGTTCCATTTAAAATTGTTGGAGTCCTGCCTCCAGGCTAATGGTTCCTGGAATGCTTTCTTCTTCATCTCAGAGCGCATTCATGGGCCACCAAACCCCATGGGGATGGGCCAGTTAATAAACATGCCTGTGTTCCTGACTTTTCATGATAGTGATGGACAACCCTAATTTAGATCCAGAAGCTGCAGCCTCAACCTCTTGGTTGGCAGGAGAAGGTTCTGGCACGAACTAAAAAAAAGGGCTCTTTTTCCTGGCACACCAACCTCCAGGATATGCAGGGAGCTCTCATTTCTACTGCCTGGAGCCTTTCGAAGGCATAATTCCTGATGGTGTATCTATTACCTTGCTCTGAGGAATTCAAAAGAGCCCATTTATTCACTAAGTAGTGCTTCTGAACCATGCTCCAGGATAACCCAATCCTGCAGGTGGCTCTGTTCATTAATCAAGGTCTCAACTAACTTCTCTACCCTTCAGCTCCCCTTCAGTGACCTGAAAGTGGTTTCTGTTTCTGGAAGACATGATTTCTCCACCTCCTCATCCCTCATAGACAGACCTTTTCATTAGAGTCTCCTTTTTCTTTTTGCAAAATATAAACTATAACATCACAATAAAAGAAGCATCAAACACAAATGCGCCACTGTTTAATGTGAAATTATAAAGTGAAAATCTGCAAAACCATTGAATTAAGAAAGAATATTGCCAGCCCAGAAGTCCCAGTGTGCCTCTTTCCAAGTTCAACTCCATCTCTTCTCTCCGTGGAGGTAACTGCTACCTTGACATTTAAGTTAATTGTTTCCTTATTTTACTTTGTAGTTTTACCAATTTTGTGCAAATCTCTAAATAGTGTAGTTTAATTTTGCTTGCTTTTGAACTTATAGTGAATGGAGCCAAACTATGTATCTTGGCTATACAAGTTATGTATAGCTATGTATCTTGCTTCTTTTATTAACAATAATGTTTATGAGCTTCATTCATTTTATTGACCCTAAATTTAGTTTGTATCTGTTCATTGTTATATAATATTATGTGATGATAGCATATATTTATCCAATTTTTTATCCATTCTACTGTTGTTTATCACTTAAGTTGTTTCCAGTCTTAGGCAAATAGGAATAGTACTACTATATTACTATATATATTCTTGTACATATTTTCTGGCTCAGATGTGTCAATAGTTTGTCCAGAGTAAATATCTAGGAGAGGACTTGCTGAGTCATAGTGTATGGATATCTCCAGCTTTGTTAGATTATGTCAAAGAGGTTTGTCCATTTCCTCTCTCACCAGCAGTCCCTGTTGCCCCACGTGGGTAGGCCTGCTTTTAGAGTTCTGGTGGAACGGTCTATGGCGATTTCATAGAGTGAGGCCTTTCTTCTTTGTGCCTGTGGGTCCTTGCACACCAGAAGTAGCCAAGTTACTTGGAGCTCATGTTGGGTTTTGAACACTTAAAATAACTTTGTAAAGCATAAAAGTACCTGTTGCGTTAAATGACATTAGAAAACAGGAACCGAATCTTTATGGACAATTCTCTACGTGACGAATCATAAGGTTTTTCTGTGCTTCTTACAGACTTGGCTCAATTTATTATTTCAGTATTTCACACAACTGTAGTCACAACATAGACACAATTTTGTGTTTTGCTTGATTCCCTTAAGATATCATGAACATTATTTTCTTACCTGCTATATAAGATCACTAATAATTATCGAACACTGTGTAATATTTTGCCAATAGTGGTAGCTCAGGGGGTGACACTTGGGGCAGGTTTCATGCCCTTCAATCCCATTCTTCACTTACTACAAGCAACCCCAAATATTCAGTGTAGGGAAAAAGAACATTTACTCTGTCTAAATTCAGCCGTAAGACCCCTGGCCGCCCTGCAACACAATCGCGTATTCCCCTCTCCCCCGCCACTGTGTGGGAATGCTGGCAGTCCACTGACTGCCAAGGGCGTGTAACCGACTCGATCGTTCCCCTGTTGGTGAGCCTTCAGATTGTGTCCAACCCTTTGATATTTTAAATGATGCTCATTCATATGTCCATTTTTCTGCCTTTGAACTATTTCCTTAGCATAACTTCTTAGAAGAGGGTTAGTGAGTCAGAAAGGAATGTTTTCTGGACCTTGATATATAATACAAACACATGCTATAAAAGTAGTGTTCCAATTTACAGTTGTACCAAGGATGGATGAATGTACATACTATACACATCAGTGTCCTTAGTTACAGACTAAGAAATACATTGGCCCTTCCAGAGGCCCACGGAGTAAGTCTTGGAGGCTCCACTGCCATGAAGGATGTCCACCCCACACTGTGGTGCTGCTCCAGAAAAGACAGTGATGATGCTGTCATCAGGAGACACCGCTGCAGTTCACCTGCTGAGTCTGGGCACTGGCTGATGCGAGAAGTTTTGCTGCCCCCCAAAATTCTGCTGTCATCTCCATCAGAAAAAATTCTGCGCATCATCTGCTTCCTCCTGTTTCCCTCTTCTATATCAAACTCTTAATTGGATATAGTTGTAGGTGACATGTCTGCATCCCTGTTGCAAAGAAGCATGGGAAAATGAGCTGTGTATTTTCCTTAAGAGTCAGGATTTACAATCTGACAACTTCCCCGAAATATAAGAAAGTTGTTCAAAAGATGCTGGTGGCTACAGACATGATATATATCTGCCTCACCTTGCATAACTGCCAGCATTGGATAACTAAGTTGTTTTTGCTAATCAGTTAGAAGATAATTCTTTCCTCACTTGTCTGATTACTAATTAAATTTCCTTCCAAGTTTCTGTGTGCTAATTTTATACCCACTCACATGAACTATCAGTCCACCTTCTTCATCTATTAGAAATCTTATAAATATTTCTATTAGAGATATCTAGAATATGTTTATTCATATATTTCTCACAGATGTATAGGAATTTTTATATACCACAGGGATTAACTTTAGCTGTTGATTTTTCATCTTTCAATATCTAAATGTCACAATCATTTCTATGCAAAGCGAAGGTCAAGTAGGCTCAGCTTATCTGGCCTTTGTGCCCTTTCATTGCCATGATATCATTTATTCTAAGAAGCAGCTAGTCTATTGACATGTACCCAAAGAATTCGAAGTAACTCTAAAACAAGAAGAAAAAAAATGAATCCAAAATTCCAGATATTTGTTTTATGTCTTTGCACATTTCATGAACCCAGTTATTTTAGGAAGCATAAAAACATTATGCCTTTACGTGGCTGAGACAGATATTCATGTCTCAGGTGGTATATTTTGAAAAAAAAAAGATAGACTTGACCTTGGCATTTTCTCCTATCTTCAATAAGGATTGATTGAAGAAAGAGGCAAGGGAAATAATATTTGTTCTTTATGTCTAATCTTTATCCAGAAGATCATTAGTTTATAAATGTGGACCTCAAACGGGACCCAAACCTAATTCTACATTCTATAAACAGCCATTTTAGGGAGGGGGTGGGGGATAGCTAAGTTATTTTATTAAAGTTATAAATACTTTACCAACAGAGTCAGAAATTGGATATTTCTCAATCTTGTCCCTTACTGTTAGTATCTCATATGCCCTTTACACAGAATTGTACAACTGCCGAGTCACATTCTCAGAGCCAAGGCACCAGGGCAACGTTTTTTTGGGGCACCGGGCCCTGCTCTTTTCTCCTCCACCAATAACAGTGAAAAAGGTGCAGGTTACTTCATAGACCTTTGGGCAAATGCCTAAATCCTTCTGGAGCAATCTGCCCATGCTTTCTGACACACAGAGCTTTGCCCTTGTTAACGCTGCCCACAATTGCGAATGTCTGTGGAAGGACTTTGATGGATGAATGGCATTTTCCACTACTTGGTGAATTGCGTGCTCCCATGGATAATAAAAATAAATCCAACCAACTTGATTGCATTTTAGAGAAGGGGTGATAGAGCAGGGAGCAGCCGACCAGAAGTATCTAAAGCACCAAATTACGCCCTAGAGGAGTCATCTTGTATATCCTCGCTTCTGTTTCCATGGTAGTAAGGATTGCTCAGGATATTCAAAGGCAATTTAAATGCATTTAGGCCACAACATACAAGGGGATAATCTTAGAAAAATCAGAGGTGAGTAAACATTAACAGCTAGTAAAATAAACAGTATTAAACACCATACTCCATCTTGCTTGCTTTTTTATTTAGTGAAAAACAAAATTTTTTTGACATCTGGAAATTATGTCTGCTTCTAACTTGGGCTTAGAATGACTCATTTCAAGATAGTGCCACAATTGCCATATGCTAAAATACAGAAATTCGGGCTGTTTATTTTTTAAATTTAATTTTTCAGCTCAAAGGTATGAATTCACATTGCCATTCTCCCCAGGGCTAACCTCAACTGTGTGCAAACAGGCTTGAAAGGGTGCCCCCACCTGAAAATACAGCTCCTTGATGACGTGGTAGCACTGGGGATTCAGTTTTTTAAAAGTGCTGGTGACTTTGTTCAGCCTTTCCTACTCTCCAGGTGAGAATTCAAAGTCTCCTTGGAGAAGGAAGCATAGAATGGCACCTTAAACATCACCAGCTGTGATCTAATGCCCTGGCAGAAACCTGGAAAGGGAGGTCAAGATAAACAGAAAAAGAAAAGGAAAGAAGGGACTGAATAAAGAAAGTGTAGGTAGGAAAGACAGAAAGCCTATTGACTAATTTTCCCTTTGGGCATTTCTTGAATTGCAATAATGAGGCAAAAGCTGCCTGTTGCTTTATTTATTTTATAATTTTATCTAACAGATATTTTTATGGCACTTGCTAGATGTGAGACACCATTCTATGTACTTTACAAATCTTCAACAATTTATTCCTCATAACAACTGGAAGAAGTAGGCACTTGTATTATCTCTACTGGACAGGTGAGGAAACAGGCGCACAGCAGATGGCATGAGGGTCGCAAGGTCACCAGCTAGTAAGTGGCAGAACTGAGATTCTGCATCCAGGTCCAGACGTGGCTCCAGAATCCCACATCTTAACTGCTCCATTCTGCTCACGTAGGTGGATGTTTTCACCTCTCTTTGAAAGCTTTGTATTCGGGATGTGTCGAGAAGAGAGATCCGTTTAACAGTACCAGCTAGCTCCTAGAATTCAGCTTCCAGGTGAGAATATCTAAAAATGTCTGCAGAAGACTTGGGAGACTGTCTGCTTTGTGGAACATTTAGAGAGCTACAGCAGCTTGCCACCTCTATGTTCATCTTTCAGTGGAGATTTTGAAGTCGATCAGATAAGAGTTTTAATTTTTATGTAAAAGAGAGGTTGAACGCCCCCAGAGGGCAGTTGGGCATTTGCTCGATGACCTATGATGGAAAATTCACATTTTGTTCATTTGAAAACAGAGAATAGTGGGATGGGAGAAAAAAAGTAGGGAACTCGAAGTCCTTTGTAGAATCTGAAACTCTTCTATGTGGCTTAGCATCATGGGAATTTTCTTGGCCTGTGCTGTGAAGGTAGCATGACCCTCTCTCAATGAGGGGTGTGAGTTAGTCACTATTTCCAACCATACAATTGCTTCATTATGTCCACACCCACATTTTTCTGTTTACGGCCAAAGAAAAGGCCCATTGTTGATGTCAAATCACCATCTGAAAACAAGAGTATCATAATTCACCTAAAATATCTTAGACTGTTCTGGGGAACAGTATATTTTATTTGAGACTGGAATGCAATATTCAGTTATCCCTTATTTAAGAAAATGGTGTTACATCTTTCTAAGTTTTAAAAATACCTAGATCTTTAAAGGTATTAAAAATCATTCTTCACAACCCTCAGAACGTGTGTTTTGCTTTTTAAAAATGTTACGTGTTTTGCATATTAGTAGTTTATCCACGGGAACCTGGGTTTCTGGGCTTTGAGAGCTGAAAGAACTGAAATGGTTGTGAGCCGTTGTTCAGAGACCACTGCATTTCAAAGTCTCAGCGGAGAGTTATTTGTGATCCCCCCCCCCACCACCACCAAACTTTCTTTCCTGTAAACAGAAAACTGGTGGTGGAATGTTGTTACTGGCATCTTGTGGATTGAGGCTAGAGATGCTGCTAAATATCCTACAATGCACAAAATAGGCCCTGGCGACAAAGAATCGCCTGGCCCAAAATGTGATGGGACTGAGAAGCCCTGCAAGAGGAATTTTCAAAATTGTAATTGTAGGACTTTTTACATAGACACTTGGTTTTATGTTGCTTGTCTTATAAGTCACTTGTATACACAGTCAGTCTGTCTTGGTTGTTTACCAGGATGCCCTGTTGGGATCGATGTTCATAGAAGCTCTATATCAGGACTGCAGGTTCCAAACTACACTAAAAACAATTTTGTGAGCGAACCCACAAATACAACCTCTTTTTAGAACTTGAAAAATATTTGCTGAGTTCTAGTCTTGGGATGAACTTTTGGAATGCTCCTGTTTGAAAATTTGGTGCTGCCTTGATGGCATCTCTCAGTTCAGAATGTTGGGATAAGAGTTTGTGTCTGCACTGGTCAACTTCGTGCTCTTTAGCACCTAGGCACTCTGAAGAATAAGTCACTGCTAGTAGGACCTTCTGTTGGGCGACTACTGAGTATCTTGGAGGAGGTGGTGGTTAGGATGATGGGCTTTGGGTCCAAGTGTTATCACTTCTGGATGTGTGGTCTTCCAGCTCTAATCTTCAGATACTTGTCTGAATATAGTGATTTTTACAGCCTTGCTTGAATGGTATGAAATAGTTTATCCAAATCATGTGCCTCAGTGCCTGGCACATAATAGATGTTCAATTAACCGTAAATCTCTTCTTCCCATGTATTTTTCTTAGGGAAAAGTCTTCCTTTCTTCTCCAACTCATAAAAATGAAACATCTACCCTTTTGAAAGGATTGGGAAAGGAGCTTCTGTCCTTACTTCCATCTCTTATATTCTTCTCCAAGGGAGGAAGGAAGACCCATCTGATTAGTGAGTTTTGAGGAAAGCATATTTAGTACAGCCCCCTGAGTTCACATGGAGCATTTGTACAAATGAGACAAAGGTTTCCCTCTGGATGGACACAGCCCTCTGACCACAGGGCTTCTTTAGAAGACAGTATTTTTTAAAATAGTTTATTCATTTGTTTTTAGAGAGAGAGGAAGGGAGGGAAAAAGAGAGAAACATCAATGTGTGGTTGCCTCTTGGGCACCCCTACTGGGGGGCCTGGCCCACAGACTAGGCATGTGCCCCGACTGGGAATTGAACCTGCGACCCTTTGGTTCTCAAGCCAGCACCCACTCCACTGAGCTATGCCAGCCAGGGCAGAAAACAGTATTTTTATACAACACAGACTGAAGCCAGTGTGCCCAGCTTGGATAGTGGAGTGTGGGCTGGGCTTCCGCTCCCACCTGCCCCTCAGGAATACAGCTTACACTCGTGTGTGCATTCTCATCTTTAGAACTGCCTTGCCTGCAAATAGCACCCATTTTCCTCTCCCCCTGGTTCTGTGGGTAAGCTCGCATGGGTCAAAGCCCAAGGGCAGCTTCTAGAGGCAGGCTTGTCTCTACTCTGTGCTTGACAGGTGTGAGGCTGGTGGCCATTTCCCCTGTGGAAAGGTGGCTGTTCAGCAAGTCTTGCCTGACTTTCAGGGTCTAGCAATCTCAACCTGGGGGAAGCCTCATCCTGACTGCAGGGCCCCATGCGTTCTCCACCTGACTGCTAGCTCTATCGCTCTATAGGGGAAAGGGGTGGGGTTAGCATTTCAGAAAGTCCAAAAACAGTCATTTATCTCTGCATCCATTTATTCATTTATTCCAGAAATGTTTTTCAGCATTTTCACGTGGCAGGTACAATGCTAGCACTTGGGGTAAAACTCTGAAAAGACACAATCTCGGCTCTAAAAACACGCACAGCCCAGTGGGGGGAAGAGAATCAAGTGACAACAACGCCGTGCAGCCAGTTCTCTAATAAACACGTATGTGAGGTGCTTCAGAACATGGGATCAGACTTGATCAAAACTCACTAATTTTAACTCAAAAACTTTTTCAAAAGTTAACTTAACTCAGTCTGAGAGTAGCAGAAAAAGCCAGGCTCCTCCCAGGAGAGGCGACACCTGAACTGAGCCCTGAAGGCAGAGGAGGAGCTTTTCAGGCGAGGGTGGAGGTCAGTGGGAGAGCAGCAAGTCCGTAGCGTCCAGTGTCGGTGGACAACTGGGTGAATGACAGCGGCACTAATTAGGGAGGAGGGTGAGAGGAAGAACAGTTTTTGATTTGTTGCTTGATGGTGATGTCCTGTATGTTGCCTTTAGCTGTCTAGTAACTGGGAGGATATAGGGGTTTGAAGGGAAGGGAGAACAAGAAAACCATATTTTTACTGAAAACTAATATATGCCAGATACTGTATTAAATGATTTGTATGCTTTCTTTCATTTAACTTTCCTCAGACTCCGTGAGTTGTGTATTATTATCCCCACTGTACAGATAAGGGAAGCAAGGTCTTTCTCAAGGCCACACGGTGGCAGAGGTGGAGTCCAGGTGGCCTGTGCCAAAGCCCATGTTCTTTCCAGGATCCGAGACTGCTTCAGGGTGAGGTGGTGGAGGCTGGGGTTGCAGAGTCCCCTTGGGGAAGCTCCACCCACAACGATGGCGGGTCTGCATTTGCATTTGTTGTATTAAGATTGTATCCATGTGTGCTTGTTACTGCAATACATGGCATATAGTTTAACTTATATTAGCTTTTCTGTCTGTCTTTCCTTAGAAGTCAAAATTGGGGTTAGATTTCAGTTGGTTTTAATGTCATTACTATGTCGGGTATAATAGTTTGCTGGCTGACTCTCAACCAATCACAGTTTAATCTGCTTTGATAGAAGCATAACATTTTCACAGCAGGTGGACTAATAGCTGACAAAGCTCACAGCTTAAATTTTGTTTCAAGAAGATAAAAGGTTTATCCCACAAGCTAGAATTAGCATGCGCACAATAAGAACTGCAGCTGCTGATGTCACAAAGAAAGCAGTTACCTGAGTTTATTTTGAGGTTGCCAAAGTTGGTAAGCAGCCCCCGTTCACTCTGACGGGAATTGTCTCTGTCTCTCTGTATCTCTCTCTCTTTCATCTCGGCCTCCGTTTATCTTTTGCCTGACTCTTTGTCAATGCACTGGAATTCATTTGTTAAACTTATATTCTCAAAATAGAAAATGAAGGCTTCTTTTGAGGAACATTTTATCTCACCATATCAGTAGGCATGGAGGACTACCCAGACAGCTCAGGTGTTCTGATTTCTATGCATCTGTTATTGAAATTAAAGGGAAAACATTTTTACTTAAGTAATCTTGGACACAACTATTGAGTAATAAACACAGCTCTTCCAGTAGAGGGCAGTGCTTACTTATTCATGGACACTTTTAATAGAAGATGCAAAATTTAGTAATGAATGCCTTTCCTTCCTCCCTCCCTCCCTCTCTTTCTTCTTTTCCTCTTAAAAAAATCCTCACACAAGGACATGCTTATTGATTTTAGAGAGGGGAAGAAAGGGAGAAAGAAGGGGAGAGAAACCTCAGTGTGAGAGAGAAACCTTGATGCAAGAGAGAAACACTGATTGGCTGACCCTTGTAGGCGTCCTGACTGGGTACCAAACCTGCAACCTAGGAATCTAGGCATGTGCCCTGACCAGGTCCAACCAGCAACACTTCACTTTGTGGGACGACACTCAAATCAACTGAGCCACGCTGGTCAGGGCTATTTTTAATTTTTTGAGGAGCTTCTTGCTCTTGAGGGAGAATATTTTTTCCCCAGACTTCTGCAGTCTGTCTTTTCCCTCATGGAGTCTTTCTCATTTTTTCCCCCCAGAGACTGCCAACCTTGGAAGATCTGGATTTTTAAAGTTATTTAAATAGATGCTTTTATTATGGAAGTTGACAATTTTCTTACACACAGCTGCCTTCATCTTGACTGATCTATGCTGACAGATCTTGAACCCATACCATCAAAAGTGACTACTGTTAAAAGGTCATTATCTGTCCAAAACATGT
Organism: Carollia perspicillata; assembly: GCA_004027735.1. Taxonomy (NCBI): domain Eukaryota; kingdom Metazoa; phylum Chordata; class Mammalia; order Chiroptera; family Phyllostomidae; genus Carollia; species Carollia perspicillata. The sequence goes on from PVKM010033886.1 coordinate 14,699, forward strand.
TCTAGAGAAAGAAAGGAGTGGGGAAGCGGGAGTGAAGGTTTGCAATGGAATGGAAGGAGAGAAGAGCTTTTTAAGGAAATTTAATCACTACAAGTAACAGTCTCAAAGACATTGCCAGGTAAAAGGAAAGTTTTGTAGGCAAGCCTGGAAAAATAAAACACTGAGGAGGAAAGCTGTGGTCTTTTTCACTTACATTATTGTTTTAAAATTATATTTGACTTCTGCCAAGGAAAACAGGCATCACAGCATGCAAGGTATTCCAGGAATTAGAGAGGCTACGAGTTCTGCTGCATCAACTCCTAGAACTTTCTCCATTTGACAATCCACTGTTCTCAGCCATGACCTAGTTTCTATGTACTCTAACTGGGTCCCTGTGAGGCTCCAGAATCGAAAACCCTCTTGCTTTTAAATGCTTAAGAATAAGAAAATTGCTGTCATTGATGCCTGTCCAATACATGTAAGTGTTAAGTCAGGAGCAATTCAATGTTTTGAAGCTCATTTCTAGTGGAAATGAATCAAGAATAGCATCTGAATATTTTGTGTAATTAGACTGTGGTGTTTTGTTTTCGTTCTGTTTTTATAGTGTTGTTTACTATGAGGGTGTGAATCATTGTTTGGATAGGGGAGGATTTAGCCCCAAACTAGGATTTGGTGGCCAAAACAGATACTTTAGGTAAGACTAAGTTTATGTGTCATCAGAATCATGTTGCAGGGTTTTGAAATAGAGTATATGATCTCAGTCTTTTTTCTCTAATTGTGAAAGGACCCTGTCTTAACTGACGGACCATTGTCTTGGTTTGTGGGGCCTTGGGTGATGGCCACATTCTTTGGCACTGTCCTGGACTCATGACAAAAATACTGAGACTTGAGAAGAGGGAGCTGCCAATGCTCCTTCCAAATGGAAAGAGAGAAGGGGGACTAAAGTGAAGGTGATTCTCTCCTTGTCTCCTGGCAATTGTTTGTTTCCCTGTTCATAAAGGAAATAATGCAGCTTATGTCTGAATCGGCTTTCTTTAATTACTGAAATTTTATATTTAAGTGGTTAAAAGTCTGTC
>PVKM010033887.1:0-15792 GCA_004027735.1 Carollia perspicillata
GGTTTGGAATTCAGGGAAAAGGTTAATAAGATAAAAATCTCTGCAGCATTCTTTCATCTGTTGACTGGTAATTCTTTAACTGTGTCCTGGGCCATGATTTCATCCTGGAGTACAATGGCTCAGATACCATCTTGATGGCTTGCAGTCCTCCTGGGACACAAAGGTGGAACTGCTTCTGGTCTCCTGGAGTCAGGATGGGTCATACCTTCAGTTTCTGGAACAATAGGTTTTTACATGCATTTGATTACTAAGCTCATAGACTATTACCTAAAACTAAAATGTTCCAACTCTTGAGTCCTGCTTCCATCATTCCCCCCATCAGAAAGGCACTTTATAAAATATCTCCTTCCTTAACCTCTTATGGTTACAGGTGACCACAAATTATTTGCTGCCCTTGTAGGTAGTTAACTAGTCTACTAGTTAGAGTTCAAACATTAAAAAATCATCCCCCCCCCCCCAAAAAAAAATCCCTTAGTCCTGAGCGGATAGGTCAGTTGGTTAGAGTATCTTCAAGTGTTGTCCAAATACACCCAGGTTGCAGGGTCGGTCCGGGCACATACAAGAAGGAAACAATGAATGCATAAATAAGTGGAACAACAAATTGATGTTTCCTCTCTCTTTCTCTCCCCCTTCTCTCTTTAAAAAAATCAATCAATCAATTTTTTTAATGTTTTTAACAATCCCTTAGGAATAAGGCACTATAAATTCTAGGGACCTACTTTTAAATGAAAGTTATATGACAGAGTTATTAAACCATTATCAGTCATTAATATGTTAGCATGATTTAAGTATTAGAGATTAGCAAGCAAGGCCTAAGGAAACAAAATGAGGAAGTATTGATACTGTGTGTGAGTCTGTTAGAGTAGACAAGAATCTTTTAGGGTACTTGTTTGAAATGCAGATTTTTGGCCAGCAGCCTAGAATTCCGCTGTAGTAAGTCTTGGGTGGGGTCAGGAATTTACCTTGGAACAAGTAATCCACGTGTTTCTGATGCTGGAAATCTTGTCCTCTACATTTTTGAGAACCACTGGCCTACATGACGCCCCTCTGGTTCTGTCATGTGTCTCCAAGGTCTTCCACAGATGGATCTCCTAAAAGCCTCATTTGATCATTTAGAAAGAGCCTTGGCTTTTAATTATTCCCGCTGGACCACACATGCTAAAGTGAACTGTGTTGCTTATTGACATCCCACACCATCCAGTTTTGTATGAACTGGCATCTAAATGATGGAACCGCTGCACTCTAGCTAGACCCTCAGTCAAAAGGGTACTTGGAGCCAGATGCAGAGTCTGGGTCCGATTCTGCCTGGGAAAGGTTAGCCCAAGGTTAGCTATTTGGGAAACAAGCATTTGAAGGAATAGGATTTGGGAAGACCAGAAAAGGAAGGTAAATGAACGCCGGAAATAATTTCTGTTGCCTGAGTCCTGCTTTATAGACTGACATTGCTTTTTCCATTTATTCTTTCTGGAAGGCACAATATATTAAAAGTGTTATTTATATCTTAGCTTTCTTGTCAATAAAAAGGAGAAGCTGTCACATGTCCTAATATAGATTTTGGTAAGGGAAAATGTTGAAAATATAAAAATCAACTGAAGAAAAAGAAGTAGAGGAACACAGCTATCAGTATAGATATCCTTTAGTATGTGACACAGGTATCTTCCTGAATTTTTTATTATGAGGCAGATTCTACATACAGAATTTAATTTTCTAACTTCTCATAGAATACTGAAAATGTGCTCTTCTACAAAATGATTTCAGCACAAACATTTGCAACAGGCCCCTCATATTTAAGCTCTAAGCACCCAGTCTTCCATTCTACATGCCGTGGTCTCCTGTCCTAAAATACTCATAACCACTCCCTTCCTCAAAATCTGATGTGTATGATGACCCAGAAGACTGTTGCTACGTTTGGCATCATGTAACGAGAACAGGTGTTCTACCACCCTTTCATCAATGCCTTCAGGTTGAAGACCAGTCCAATGGACTCTTCCATTGCCTTCCATGAAATCTGAGTTCTTCAACCAGAAATTCACCAACTTAAAACTACTGTAGTCTTCAAAAGTTCGCCTTACTTCTTCCTACTTTGAAAGTGATTTTTAAAAAAAGAAACCAAACCACTTTTTGCCCCCTTACCTCTTTTCCACAAAAACTATTCTTTAGTAGAGTTGTTAGTCAAAAGAGTATATTTTCCTCTCTTTCTTACATTCAGTTTTCTTGATTTCTGTCTAGCTTTTCTCTCAATATATCATATTTCCAGAGCTCCAAGCCATATATGCTACATTAGTGACTATCATTTTTGACAACACAGCTCTATAGACTTAAGAGGAATAATTTGTTATTTATGTACTCTCGAGACCAAGTTCATGAATGGCAATCATGACCGGGAAATGGAGGATCCAAGTGAGAGTCTACTTTTGGTGTATCTGACCTATTCCCAGTAACAGCACTAAGAACCCCACATCCCATAAAACCCCGCAGTCCCTGGACAAACTATCAAGGTTAGTCACCCCAGCTTAGAAAGATATTTGAGACTGCAAGCTACACAAGGGCAGAGCCTTTTTTCCATTAAGACTGTACGTCCAAATGAAGGGCAGAACAGGCCCTCGATAACGATTTTTGGAATGATGGAATCAATGAGTGTCCACGGACCAAAGACTGCTTTCATTGTACCCATTCCTCTGAATACTTGAGAGAAAAGGCATGACAGAAATCCCAGACACCAGTAACCAATAGCATTCATTTAGTCTCTCTGGTACACAAAGGAGTCATTCTCCAAATGAGTTACCTTTCCAGGCCCCGCATGAAATTCTCCCAACTCTTGTCAGTCTTATCCAAAAGCATACATCTCAGTACAGACCCAAAGGCAAATTTTTCAAAGCTGTGATTTTAAAGCCAGCTGCAGTGGGGAATCATGGGAGTGGCACAACTTCCAACATCTAAGGTTAACAGGCTATGAATTGCCACTTTCTTCACTCATTGTCTGTGCTTCAGCAGTTCCTTTAACTTACTGTCATTCAGCCTGGGGAGGAGGAGAAAGTGGGACTAGCACCAGCTGTGAGGGGGCAGGAGACAACAATACTCTTGCCTCCCCTTGTCCCAACCCCTCCCACCCCAGTTGCTCCCCCAAAGCATCAGGCATTCAGTCATACAGTAGATATTTATATGCCTACCCAATGCAAATTCCAATTTATTTTCCAAGTCATTAGAGCCAATTACTCACCTTCGGGCCCTGTAATGTCATTTGTTCCTTGCCAAACTGATCATTTTCCCCACTGAAAATATAGTTTTTCATAGTTTTTGCTCAAGCATATTTAAACTGTTTCAGATTGTTGCAGGGTTGGTTGGGATGGATGACTGACTGCACTGAGTCATAAAGTGTAGAGCTTCTGGATGAGTCTTTTAATTTGAGAATAATCTAGTCCTGTAAGGGAGAAGTGGTTTACTTGGAAGGAGCAAGTATGAATCCCAGTACTATTTATCTTTTTTAATTTGGTCAAAACTTGAAAGGATGCAAAGATTTTATTTTGCCTTTATTTTTGCCATTAAGGATCCAATTTTTTTTTCTTCCCCAGCTTTCACAGATGTGTTAAACTGCATTCTGTATAAGACTGTATAATACTGTGTTAGATTTGGGGGATTTGGGGAAGTTAGAAAAGCAATGATAAAATAGTTCCTGTCCTGTGGGAGACGGCAGTCTTTTGAAAGAAAAGTTAAATACACGGGGCAAAAGAAGTAGCAGTAAGTACTCAATAATGTCCACTATCAGATACAAAATAGTTCAGTTCAGTGGTTTTTCACAGGTCCTGCCCCAGACCAACAGTTTCAAAACCCCCTGGGACTTGTCAGAAATGCAGATTCTTGGGCTCTACCATAGCCACTAAAATGAGAAATTTAGAGGCAGGCTTCAGAGATCTGTGTTTTAACAAGCTCTGGAGATTCTGATACTCCTCTCTTGATTTCACTTTCCCAAATCGCCTAGTATATCTCTGCATAAATATCTCTCTTTACAACCATAGTTCTTTTAAAATCACCTGTGCTAATAGGCATTTTACTTGTGATTGTCTCGGCTTCCTCCCTTCCTTGAGATGCAAACCCCATGAAGGACCCGCATTTCTTCCTCCTTCACAACTCTTCATAGTTTGCTGAAGATGAAAGTTTAACGTTCCTTGCTGGATTTTTATATTTCCACGGTTTTAGATTTTTTTGTGATTTCTTGAATAAAAATGAAGGGCCTGTATTTCTGCCTGATGTTGACATTAAAGAGAGTTAAAAGTCATGTAAAAAAAATGATCCTTGCTTTTAGAATCTAGCTGGAAAAAATTTATATATCCTCAAGAAAAATTAAATAACAGCACAAGGTGATATATGGTCTAGCACAAATACATGATTTAGATTAGATTAATAAATGCTGCCATATGATTCAGAAAAGAGTGGGAAAGAGATTCAGCTGGTTGAGAAAGCTTCCTGAATTGGGTGGGGCTGGGGCAAAAATTTCACAAAAAGACTGAGAGGCCTTGGCCGGCCCAGAACAGCGGGATAAGGCTGAGCAAGCTAGCTAGCCATCAAGGAGCCTCGGGGTGACAGCCTGCTGCGGAGGTGCCTGTGCCGTGGGAAGGGGGTTGGGTGGAGAATGGAGAGTTTGTAGCCTCCGGAGAGCCATGAATGCCAGCTTCGCTTTGAGCTGTTCCCTTAACTATGTGCTTTGTTTGTTTTATTTTGTTTCGAAGGCAGGGCAGATAATGAAAAGAAGGGTAGACTGAGAGTCTGGGGCAGAAGGAATTGAGGTAGGGAGGAAGAGAAGAAGCATATTAAGAAAGTGCTCTTGTAGCAGGCTCAGTTATTCAATCCCATTCAGGGGGTTCTTACTAAGATGCCCCGAGATAGAAGAGAGCAGCCTTTCTCTGAAGGAGCTCGTAGTCTAGTGATGGGAGACAGAATATTCTAAGGCAGTGACATGAACACTACCTTAAAAGAGTTGGGAATTCCCAACCCGATCTATCAGGGAGGGCTTCTCAGGAAGAGACACCAGAAGACGAGGCTGAAGGACTAAGTGGAGTTAGTCAGGGGCAGATGTGGCGGAAGGGCAATTCAGATAAACAGCGTGCGCAGAGACACCTAAGCGAGAGAGCCAGTGGGGCGTTGCAGGAACTGCAGGCAGACTGGATGGCTCTGGGCAAAGGTGGGTGTGAGCAAGTGACCAGCACTGAGTCATAGAGAGGTGGGTGGGACTGAGATTGTGAAGGGCTTCTAGGAGAGAAGCTTGGGACTGATTTGGAAGGTGTTAGGGAGTGCGACGTGGCCAAGATAACAGTTTGAAGGAGCACTCCAGGGGGTTGAGAGGAAGGAAGATTCTCGAAGGGCACATGGAGAGGAGAAGGGTGAAAGGCCAGACCCTGAGGGAGAGGGGGACTATGGGAAAGTCATGAAGCTTTGAAGTGAAAAAGAACCAGAGAGACTTGGTGACAATGGTTACATGGGATGAGGAACAAGGAAAAGCATTTTAGAAATTTATTTGTTTTGAGCCTGGGCAGCTCAGAGAATGCTGTTACTGTTGAAAGAAATAGGGAAGTTTGGAGGGGAAACTGGTTTTGGGAGGGGAAACTGGGGGTGGGGGAAAGATGATTATTTCAGTTTTGGTTGGACACGTTGTTTTCTCTTGAGTGGCTTTGTTTGGTTTTTATAGTTGTTCCTTCTTCCCTTAAAACTTAGTTTCAGTACTTAAAAGAAAAAAAAAAGCCCAGTTTTTTGTCTTGCACAAGATCTACATCATCTATTTACTCAACCTAAAAATCACCCAAGAGCCTAAGGGATCAATAAACGACTGAGTTGTTCCAGATTTTAAGTGCCAAGTGGCCAGGTGACAAGGTGCACAAAGAGAGGCTGGTTCCACCAGTGTTTCATTCTTGTCACCCCCGGCTGCAGGTGAAGGGAGATGTGGAAAGCTCACTTCGTTGGCTAGACTTTCGTTTTTCCGAGGAGTCCTTATTCCAAGAATCATGGCTTCCCGGTGAACCTGTCTGACTAGACTCACAGGTCTCTCTCATCCCAGACCATCCTGGCTCAGCTCCCCAAAGACAAAGCATTCTAAACAGGTTCTAGCTCTCTGGGGACAGGAACTAAGGCTTCTGTGGCCTCAGAGGCATTCTTTACCTCAGGTGTTTTAGAGTCCTGCTCCAGCTGGTGGAAATAGGTCAGCCTGACTCTCCTGACTGCTGGAGTGGAGAAAGTCCCATGATGTGGGGTCAAGGTGGGACAGAACAGCCTGGTCTTGGCTCCACTCCATGGGGGCTACAGGAGAATTGGGTTGAGATGGGGTCAGCTGATCTCTCTGCCTCCCTTTCAAACTACCAGCCACACTGTCCCCTTGATTCACACACAGATGCTGTGTCACTGACTGCCTTGTTTAATACGTACAATACGTTTAATGTGGATTTCTTGCAGGCAAACTAACTCTACTTGAGTGGCTTCCTTAGCAGGATTAAAACATTGCTGAAAGATAAAAATGCATTGAGGAATAAGAATGATATTCTTAAATTGGGATTTGACAGAACCAGAAGCAGATGCTCTGAAATCAAGGAGGAACTCTGGTGTCATTCTTGACTCTTCTCTCTCCATTCTTTTGGCCCCAACTGCCAGTCGTCTGCCTCTTCCCATCTTCACCACCAGCCTAGACCTTGGACTCTTGTCTGTTCCACTGTAACACTTTCCAAACTGGCCTTTCTGCCTGCACTGCTGCCCAACTACAGCCCATTCTCTGCAGTGAAAAGACATTGGTTTTCCCACAATGCAAATCTCGGTCTGTCCTGTGTTGGTTGCCTGCAAAGATGGCTGCCGATAATTACCCCCATCCCCATATGCACACCCTTCCCGTGAAGAGGTGGAATCTATTTTCTCTCTTGCATCTGGGTCTATGACTTGCTTTTGCCAACGGAAGTGGTAAGTGGTAGAAGTGATGTTCTAGGACTTCTAAACCAGGGGTTCAGAGCCCAGGTTCTTTTTGCTTCTCTTGGGAGTCAGCTGCTATGGAAAGTAGTTTGACTCATATTACTGGGTAAGAGACCACATAAAGAGACAAAAGACCAGCCAGCCCCCACTCATTGCAACATCAGATAAGTGAATGAGGCCACATGAATATTCTAGCCATAGGGATCTCGAATTCTCCAGTCCCAGTCAAGCCACCCCAGCCAGTAACACATAGACCGTAGAAGGGCTACCCTGGCCAAGCCCTGCCCAGATTGCAGAATCACGAACAGATATATGGTTGATGCTCTAAGCCACTAAGTTTTGGCATGGTTTGTTACACAGCGATAGTTGAAACACGTCTCACCCTTAAAAGTCAATTTTCCTTATAGTGGTGCTGACCCAGCCCTTACAACCTTAGCCTAATTTCTCATGAGAAGCAGGTTGGAATGGGGCCAGCTGACCTTTCTGCTTCCTTGTCTTCTACTCTGGGCCTTTGAACACTTACACCACATCTCACATCCTCCTTTGTCCCACCTACTCATCCATCTGTCAGGGAAACATCACTTCTTTCAGGAAATCTTCCATTTCCTGAGACTGGGTTGGGGGTCTTATGAGGCTTTCTGTTGAACCTGTACTTATTTTAGCAGGTCACATTGCAATGGCCTGGGTACTCAGTAGTCTCCACCATTCTACTTTTAGCTCCATTAAGGTGGGGCTATCTGCCTTTTTAGTAAGTGTATCCCTTATTCCTGGTACATTCTCTGGCACAGTATGTGCTATTCAATGTTTAATGGATGAATGAACAGCCAATCAAATAAGGGATGAGGACTTCGGAATATTCTTTTTAGACTCCATCATGTCGCCCTTCCCTGATCATCCCCAGAAGATATTACCATCTAAAAGTCTGTTTCAGATTCTTTGAACCTTAAAAGTCTCCTCTGCATCTCCGCTATTCCCAAAGAGACAGTAACTGGTGTGCATGATGAGTCCTGGGATACATTAAAACCTTGAAGTGGTGATGAATTGTAAGAGACTAAAGTATAGTTTTAACTCTTGAAAACTTAGTAAGTCAATTTATAATAATCTATCTTTGTAACTCTTCATCAATCCTAATGTTGAAAATTCCCCAACGACTCACATTCTTGTCCATGATGGTTAAAAAAAAATTCCTTGCTTTTGTAAATGTTTTTATTTTCTCAGAGGGGATGCCATATGTGCTATCTATTTGATTTTAACCACAGTACTATGATGAGTAGAAGAGGTGGTGCTGGTATATTTTACTGGTTTGGAAGCAGAGGTTGTATGGGCATCCAGGGCCACATGGCTGGTTGGGAATACAAGTAAGAAAGGTCTATTCTGCTGATGACTGACTAACCTGCTGCTTTTGTCCCATAGGGTTTCTGTGACAATAATAGAAAAGTTCAATTTATCGAATAACTGAAGGTTGTATTTGATATCTGTACTTTTCTTTATAGTAGTTATTAAGATTTAGTTGTCTTTTTTTATTTAGCTTTTTACTAAGGAAAAGTTAAAACATATAGATAATAATATAAGCATATATGATAGTATGGTGAACCTTTATATACCATATATACCATCCCCCAATTTTAACAATTATCAATATTTTCCTATTCCTGTTTCATCTCTCCCTCTCTCTCTCTCTCTCTCTCACTTAAAACTAAGTCCCAGACAGCCCTGGCTAGGTAGTTCAGTTGGTTAGAGCATTGTCCTGATACTCCAAGGTTGCTGTCAGGGCACATACAAGAAGCAATCAATGAATGTAAAAAGTAAATGAAACAACAAATCAATATTTCTCTCTCTCCCTCTCTCCCCCCACCCCACTTTCCTCTCTCTAAAATCAATTAAAACTGTTTTTAAAGTCCCAGACATCATTCCATTTTATATATAAATAGTTCATTACCTATTATCTAATAGATAAGGAGCCTTTTTCCTCTTTCTAAAACATATCCATAATGCCACTTCACACCTAGCAAAATAAGCAGTAAGGCTTTAATATCATCTAACATACACTGATATCCAATTCTTTCCCAAATTATCTTTTTGCAGTTGGTTCATTCAAATCAGAATCTACATAAGTTCCATACACTGTTTTTGGTTGGTATGTCTCTCTTTTTTAAAAAAATAGTTTTTATTTATTTATTATTTTTTTTGAGAGAGGGGAAAGAAGGAAAAAGAGGGAGAGAAACATCAGTGTGTGCTTGCCTCTCATATGCCCACTAACGGGGACCTTGGCTGGCAACCCAGACATATGCCCTGACTGGAAATCGAACTGGTGACCCTTTGGTTCATAGGTCAGCACTCAATCCACTGAGCCACACCAGCCAGGGCTGATATGTCTCCTTTAATCCCCTTTTCCCCCCACTCTGTACAAATATTAAACACTTCCAGATTCAGCATCTACTCTGTACCAGTTTCTCTTTCAAATCTCTCAGTTAATGGGTTATATCTCCCACACAAGAAGCCTTGGTCAGATCTTTGCCTTCTTATCTCCTTATCTCCTCTATTTCTACATCACAGATCTGGCCATAAATCCCGCTCAACAAACTGAAACTTACCACTTATTCATACTAAGTTTCTGCCATCAGAACTTTAAGATCTCAACGTAGTCTGAATTTCCACAGTGGATTCCAGCTGGAGTGTAGCCTTTGTGAAACTTTATGGGATCTTGTCTATTCGTTTACCAGATGGTTAGATAAACATATCCCTAGTACTTAAAGCATCCTTGTACATACAGAGAATAAATACTTGTTAAATTGAGTGAATTAATGAATTGCTTACTCCCAGTCATTTCTTATCCAATGAGTACATCTTCCTAAAATGTCATCAGTCCTCTGCTTTTACTGAGTACATTTTAGGTTCATTGGTGAGCTAATGGAACCAGCTCAGACTGCTTCACAAGAGCCAGTTGTTAAAAATTTTTGAAGGTTTTATTTTATTTATTTTTAGAGAGAGGGGAAGAGAGGGAGAAAGAGAGAGAGAAACATTAATGTATGGTTGCCTCTCATGTGGCCCTCACTGGGGACATGGCCAGGAATGGAACTGGTGACTCTTTGGTTTGCAGCCCACACTCAATGCACTGAGCTACACCAGCCAGGGCCTAATTGTTAAAATTTAAGAAGTTTTGTGAGCTGACTGACATCGTTTTGGTAGTTTGAAATTGGCCATAATAGGAGTATTGACACCCAAGAAATTGGCAATTACTACAAATCGGGTTGTCTTTCTATAGTTCAGGGAGCACAATGTTAAACACAGTCTTGGCCTATGTTTGGTACTGTACCACACAAAGCCAATATTAGCTCCTGCCATCATTTGTAAACGCAGAAAGTGCTCAGCTTGCTCTTGGAGTCCCTGTTATTTGGACTCATCTAATGTATCAGAAAGTTTTTTTCCATGCCCTCTGCACATGAACCTTCCAGATTGATTCGACTGTCTCCCTTGCCCCATATCTCAACAACTTGGCTGCTTCTACTGAACTCAGCTTCTTTAGAGCAGGTATTCACCTTTTAAACCAGTTTCTAGCACAGTGCTTGGCATATAGCAACAACTAACATTAATTGAGCACATACTTTGCGCTGTTGTTTTATTTTAATTAATCCTCATCATAGGCTTAGGAGGTAGGTACTATTATCCCCATTTTACAAACGAGGAAACCAAAGAACAGAGAGCTGTTCCACCTGCAAAAATTTTTCATCCTCCAACCTCCATCTCATGAAATGTCGCCACATTCCGTCCAGTTGCTCAAGATATGAACCTGTGAGTCATCTTTGGTTCCTCTTTTCTCTCAGTCTCTTAACAGCCAATCCATCCATTGCCAAGTCCTGTTGTCTTTATCACTCAAATGCACCCAGAATCAGGATCTGTCCACTTCTGTCCTGCCTGTTGTTGTTGTCTTAGTTTAAGCTACCAGCATTACCTCTTAACTGGATTACTGCTTTCCTTGCTGGTACTCTCCCCTTTAATCTATTCTTCCACTGATGGTCAAAGTGGTCTTCTTAAACTGTAAGTCAGATGATGTTATTCCTCTGAGTAAAATTTACATGACTTCCCATAGTCTTCGTTAAAGTAATCAGATTGGGCCAACAGTGGAGTTAGCCATGCTGAGCTCTCCACATCAGCAAACCAAAACTTAACGAAGTTTCTATGCGTGGCTCTCCCAGAAAAGGAAGGCCTAAGTCAACAAATCAGCACTTGCCTGCTCAGCACAAGTTACCTGAGCAGGCTCCAAGACTTCCTTTGCTCCTTATAAGGAAAGTAAACCTGCTTTAACCAATCAGCAAATGCCCAGTATAATTTCCTTATTCCTGCTCACTTGGTCCATAAAAGCCTCTCAAATTGTACAACTCCTTGGAGTTCCTTTCTATCCGCTACATTGAATGTTACCTAATCACGAATTGCTGAATAAAGCCAATAAGGTCTTTAAAATTTACTCAGTTAAATTTTTGTTCTTTAACATATTTAAACTAAAACTTCATCTCCTACTACCTGTTGATGTAAGAAACCTCCAAGCCTATGGATTATTTTTATGAATTTATTTGAGCCCAACTGACAATATATGCTAGGGAGCAAGAATTCAAATGCTCTGGAGAATATCAGTTTTGCAACTTTTTTATTGCATTAGAAATTAGGAAGGTTACATGAAGGTGGGAGAAAGCAAGGTGGGGACTGGATTACAAGATAGTTAAGATTATTAGCTATCTAATGCAAAGGGTGGTTGGTTACCACCTCTTAGAGGGATCTAAAAGGGTGGTGCCCGCACTAGAAGGAGGGGTCTGAAAGAGTCATTTCAAAGGTGTGTTGACCTAGATACCCAAGAACAATGGACAGGGCTTGCTTAAGGCAAAGGTAAACCTTTTACTAAGGAAGTTTTATGCCTGGGGCATGACTACTCACCCAAACCGGCCCAGTTAGGAAATTTGTGATCAGGTCTTCCTGTGGTTACTTTTCACAGAACCCCTTTTCCGGTCTGCGTATCCCTCCCTTGCTGATAAGCTGCAGTCACTGGAGTCTCCTTCATGTCTGTAGTGGGCCAAGTTGCTGTATTTGCACTGGCCATTCCTGGGAATGGCTTTTCTGATATTCCCACATCTGAGACCTTCCCCCAGATCTTAGCTCAAATGTTACTTTCTCAGCAAGACCTTCTCTGACCTCTATCCCAAGTCTCACAGTTATTCTGTTGATTTTCTCCATTGCAGGCATATATTATTTCTTTGATTATTGTTGGTTTCCTTCACCAGAACGTAATTGCAACAAGTGTAGAGTCCTTGCCTATCATGTGGATTGTTGTAAGCTCAGGGCCTAGAATAAATGCCTGTACATTATAGGTGCCTAGGCTGATTTTTTTAAAAATTAAGTGAGGCAAGTAAATGACCCGAGAGTTCAATCCAGTTTCCAGAGCTGAGCATTTTGGTTACATGGATAGCTTTGGTTCAAAAACGAGTTCCTCTGGCCCCTGTTTGGAAGCAGATGGACAGGGAAGTGCGGGGTACTGCCTCCACTTGGATCTATGAATACCCAAAGTACTTCTGCTTTGTGTAAACTTTCTCAAGTTGGATGTCCCTCCCTTTCACCTGAAGATTGGAGGAAAGGGAAGACCTACAGATGTGATATTTCACAGAAAGTTCAGTTCGGCTTTGGAAAGAGTTTTTGAGAGCATTCAAAATACAGCAAGACTAAAATAACATGCTTAGGACAGCTTATGGGGGCGGAGGTTAGGGGATGAAGAGATTGAGCAAAAAGGAAAAAGGACTCATGGACATGGGTGACACTGTGGTGATTGCTGAGGGAGGGGAGTATAAGGGGACTAAATGGTAATGCCAAAAATACGATAAAGATTAAATTAAAAAATAAAATAAAGTGCTTGAAGGTGAGGTAATAGAAGGGAGGTGGTTTGTCTTTGGGAGGGTTTAGGATGAAAGGAACAGTTTAGAATTTAGATAGTAACCATTGTTTTCTGAAGTCCGTAGCCTCTGCCTGTGGGCCGAAAGGGAAGTACTTACCGAAAGAGACGAATCGGGAGGAAGGAAAAAAGAGATTCAACCTTTTGGATAATGTGCTATGGAAAATGGAACAAGATATTTCAGGAGTTTTTTTAATTTTAATTTAATTTTATCCTTAACTTTGCTAATCTTAGAGACTTCCCCTTCTTTTGGGTTTCTATTGTCAGGATATTTAGGGAATGATTTTAAAAATTTCCCCTTCCCAATAAAATAAAAAAAACGAAAAAACTAAAACAAGACCCAAAAAAAGGAATTTCACTTTCCTAGCCCCAATTGTTTGAATTTCCCCATTAAATAGAAATAAAATCATTTACCATTTATATATACTGTAATTAAAGACAGGACGGGGCAGTTTCTTAAGCCTAAAACAGACTTGTTTTTGTGTGTTTTGGGGGGGCGGTCAGAGTCATTTAAAGGTAATGAGAAGACCCACTGAGACGAGCTGGGCAATGGAAGGTGATAGTGAGATGCTAAATTCAACAATACAAAAAAAATTGAAGCTGGATCAAATTATAAAACTTTAGACCCCACAGGATTTGACATTAGATGACTCTTTATAGTAAAATGTTAAGTAGTTAATATTTTATTTTCATTGCAGGTCATTTTGCATTGTACCCCAAAGCTATTTGTTCTTAGAACAAATGTGCATATGCTTATTAGATTTAACGATCTCCTGCTCACAGTCAGTAAAGGGGTCAGGCTAACCTGACTCTCTTGAATGAATAATCCTCATTTGCACTTGTGGTGACAAAAGCATTAGTTCTCAAACCTAAAGGATGAGAGGGGGCTGGAGGGGTAATAGGTGAATGATGCTGAATCAATCCTTTTCTTTTCTTTCATATATTTTATTTTCCTGTGCCCCTGTGAGTGGAATATTTCCCCCCAAATGAGTTTCAATTTAAGACTGGCTTATTACCTAAGAAATAGTCAAGACAGTTCTAGAACTCAAGCCAAGTTGAAAGCTGGTAGCCGCTCAGACTCCCTTCTGCCTCTGCCTCTCTGTATAAGCGGCTTTTATTATTTGATTAAGTAAAAACCTAGAAAGAAGGAAAATAACTTGGTCAAAAATTAGTATCAGTTAATCCATTCTGCTGATTTTTATCTGTTCAGAGGACGTTTGATTCATTTTTCCAGACCCGTAGTAACTTTCAGATTCTCTCTCTCAAAAAAAAAAAAAAAAAAATCCAAAAACCAAAAAAAAAACCACAATAAAACAAACAAAAAAAAAACCCACAATGGTTTTTGGGGGCCAAGAGCTGAATCATAAGTTTAGTGGGAGGTGGACCCACCAACACAGTTGACTAATTGGCCCGGCCCGCGCTCCCTCAGCAATTACAAGCACCTTGTGCCAGCCCTTCTGTGGGATGCGGGGGAAACGCTGGGGCTGAGGCTCCTTTTCAGTTACAGAAATGCTTCGTCATTGCTGTCATCATGCGCCGGGCGAAGACGCATCTTCAGTAATAAGGCACGACTGTAATTCCTCACCCTCTGGCTATTATTAATCATGATTCATTTCATGAAAGAGGGAATAAAAACCTCCTAGGCCCAAAGCACATCTAAACTGGAAAGATTTCAGGTTTAGGCATGTGAGGCCTTTTCCCTCATAAAGAGGGAAATGAGTGTGTCCTCCTGAGAGAAAGAGGTCTGGCTGCAGCCAGCGGAGAGCCAGACCCGTCCGCCTCTTGCACGGGCAAGGTCTTGTTCGTAATCGGGAGAAAATAAACTCAGCCTTTCTAACTCTTCATTAACAATCTGTATTGATTTAATATTCTGCGGTTATGTTATTTGCCTTTTTTTTTCTCCTTAGTAAACAAGACATGTCCAAGTGCCTTGGGCTTTCTACCTAGTTTTGCCTTAGCCTGGAATTATTTGGGGATTATTCATTCTTGCTAATGAGTAACTCCCAGGACTACAGAGCTGGAAGAATTCTTCAAGATCATTTTATAGTTCATCCCCTCGGTTCAAAGAGAAGGAGAAAAGCCAGGTTGATAAGATTTACAGGGACCTGCTCAAGGACACTATTACTTCACCTCAGAATAGGGGCTAGCTCCCAGGGTTTGTGGCTTTTAAGGCTTGTGCTCTTTCTACCACGACAGAACTTCAGCTGAGGGGTAGGCTCCAGAGAGTGCACAAGTCACACTGGAGCTCCGTGAGAGGTGTGCCTAAGTATTAACAGAGGACAACCTGGCACACGGGTTAAATATTACAAGATTGAGGGCAGGCTTTGGGGAATCAGAGGACCCAGGTTCGAATGAAGACTATGCCATTGTCTGCATAGTCTTGGGCAAACTATTTACCTTTAGTGAAATTAAAACAGTAGAAAACTTCCATTTCTTCATCTATAAAATAGGCCTAATAGCACTGTCAACAAATCAGTGGT
Organism: Carollia perspicillata; assembly: GCA_004027735.1. NCBI lineage: Eukaryota > Metazoa > Chordata > Mammalia > Chiroptera > Phyllostomidae > Carollia > Carollia perspicillata. The sequence goes on from PVKM010033887.1 coordinate 15,361, forward strand.
GGTTGTACAAATTAACATAATGCATGGGAAGTGCTGAGCGTCGCCCATGGCCTACAGTCAGCACTTGGGAAACGGTGGCCTGTATTGCTGTTGTTAGTAATAAAGATGTTTCCTTACTGGGAGCTAAAATAAGATTAGAGGGTAAAGAGCATGCAGATTTTCTCCCAACCATGTCTTGGCAGGACACTTTTCCCTTCCTCCTCAGTGGGCCAGGTTTCCTGGCCAAGGAGACCTTTCTTTTTTGTCCTCTGCCTACAATGATGAGGATGCACATGGTGGGTGGCAGTTCACCCACTCGGGAGAGAACGGGTTTATCTTAGGGTTCGTCTCTGCCTTTAGCCCAGCTCAGGCCCACCTTCGAAAGGCTGGGAATCAGAGAAGAAGGCTGGTTACTGCTACTCATCTCTCCCACCACTCCCATTTCTCCCTTCT
>PVKM010033888.1:0-15787 GCA_004027735.1 Carollia perspicillata
ATGCTGAATTCCAGGGTTGTTCCTGCCTTCATAGAGCTGGTATAGTCAAGTAAGATTAAGACAAGAAACTCAGTAAGGAACTATAATACAGTGTGCATTTTATGATAGGAGTTGTCCAGGGTGACTAAAATGGCACAGTGTAGTCGAGTTTTATTTTTTTAATTTAAATTATTTTATTGTTGTTCAATTACAGTCGTCCATATTTTATCCCCACCCCAACCCCTCACCCTCTCCAAACCCACCTCTTTCCCTTGCTTCCACCCTCCCCCTTGGTTTTGTCCATGTGCCCTTTATAGCTGTTCCTGAAAACCCTTCTTCCCACTTTTCTTTTTAATGCTGTCTTGACCCAGTTTTGAGGCCCTGGCTGCAGGTCAGTCAGTTCCCCTTCTTGAGAAGCTAATGAAGTCCACACCTCCAACCACCTGCGTTACTCAGTACTCTCACCCTGGGCCAGGAAACAGCTGCCCTCATCTACTTCAGGTCAAGTACCAGGCAGTGAGGGCCGACCCCTGCAGCCCAGAGTCTGCTGAAGTTTTCCAAACTAGCCAATCCTGTGCCTGCTTACTGTGCTTGCCTGCTCCGTCCCGCAGAAAACCGCAGTTCAGGGGCTTGTGCAGTTTCCCTTCTCCTCTGCCTCCTGACTGACCTTGACGCTGTCCTTGTGCCCTGCAGGCCATGCTGGAAACTGTGAGCCACAAAACTGTAAACTCCTTCCATTTCTCTCTCTATCTGCATCTGGCCTCCCCATACCTAGCCCCAGGTAATGTGGTTAGAATAAACAAGCACCCATCCCCGACTGGAGAGGTCACAGGTTGAGACCCGCCCTGAAAGACAAGTAGGAGTTAAGCAGGTGAGGGGGTGTCAGTGGGATGGGGAGGCATGATGGGGGCAGGAGGACTGGTAGAGAAAACAAGGTACGTAAATGCTCGGAAGAAAGGCCACATGAGGTGTTCAGGAGCTGAGAAAGTGTCATTGTGGGTGTGTGTGGGGTTCATGGGGGAGAGAAGAGAGACGAGGATGGAGAGGGCAGTACAGTCCAATCACAGACGGAGGTCGTGGCTCATCGGATGACAGCGCCCATTTAAATGTCTGTCACACCGTATTTTCTCTGTCCTCTGTTTCTCTGTTTCTAGGTTAATATTTTGTCTCCTTCACTTAAACTTCTTGAAGAACCATGTCCTATTTATCTTTGTATCTCCAAAACTTGACAGATATGTTTTCAGCGTGTGAGCTGAAGGTTTTGTGAAATTAGATGTAAACAGATTGTCAGTGTTCCTATGGATGAAAATGGGCAAAGAATGCAGAAAAAATGGAAGTCCAAACGCAGGCTTCAAAGCCCGGGAATGGCAACAATAAGAAGTTTCCTTAGGAATTTAGAAGGGCTAAACCTTGCTCAGGTACCTACTAGTCTGTGATTTCAGGTGTGTAGTATAATCCACTCAGCTGTAGTTTCCTCAGCCTTCATATCAATATACTAATACTTAGCTCAGTGTGATTTCTCTTTCGGTGAAATTAGACATCGAATGTAAAGCGCCCAGCATAATAAAGATTAATAATATTTAGTGCTTAGAAGTATGAGTTTCCACACTGCTGTCCTTCCCATTCTCACTCACCCCTAGAATGCTGATCAGAGGTGTTTTAAAGCTGTTTATGTTGAATTAAAATGGAATTTTAAAAACCCTCACACTAATGATATAGTTGCCCACAGACCTTTAGGAATTTTCAATTTAGAACTGTAAGGCAACTCAGAGAAGTCCTTGCCCAAATCCTGTAATACATACAGGAGAAGGTACTACATACACAACTTTTTCTATCAAAGTTAGTATCAAAGACCTGAATCCTTAATTTGTTTGTCTTATCTGCTAGATTACAAATTCCTTTGGTCTCAGACTATTTCATTCCTCTCTGCCCTCTGGTAACTCACACAGTCTGGCACACAGTAGGTGTTCCATAAATACCGAATAGTGAAATGCGACAGGGTAAGTGAATGACCATGAGATTACACACCTTTTCACTTTTGGCTTTTTGATAGTTTTCTCATGTCCAGTTCCTGCACCACATCGATTTTATCAATTATATAAAATTTAAAATAATATGCTAATCCCTTTTCCAAGTTGGAATCATTTCCATATAACTAATTATTACTCCTTAAGAATACTGTTTACACCATATTTCTTCTCCTCTGTGTCTTGGAAATGGAAATTTGATAATTTCCATCTTAATACATTAAGAACTTACTGCGTGTTTTTCTTTTAACTGAATGATATTTCTAACAGACGTTTGACCTGTGCGCTGTCTCCCCATGACCACATCAGACCTCTCTATAGGAGCATATGAGGGGTGCACCAACGTTTGTTTTCTGGGGGAGGGGCTGCAGGGTGCCCCCACCTCCATTTCACTTCCTTTAGTTGGTCTCTTCCACTGCAAGTTTATGTCCAACACTAGAAGGATGCACCTTGCGAAGTAACGATTGATGTCCATTCCCGGTCATTTGAAGCAGCATTTAGTTAAAGTCTATCAGGGCATCTTTTATCAGCAGCAAGATTGAAATAACACTTCTTTAATGTTCTTTCTAGAAATAAAACTGAAGCAATTCTTGACACTTTGAGGGAGGGTGAACTCTTTTCAAAGTTCTACTAGTCAAAGCTGAATAAGCCCCAATATTGGCATTCTGGAAAATATTTAAATGACTTCCTGCTAGTTATTTTAGCAATAATGGAATTCAACTCAGGAAGTTTATGTTAAATCCAGTCTCACTGGAGTTTCAGTGAGCTTTTCACCTTGGCTGATGGACGATAAAGAGGCAAGGCGTCTAGCTGAAGTACGCCTCTCTATTACCTCCACCCACTCTGGGTAAGAAGCACATTGCATGTAAATGAAACTTTTATGTAGCGCAGACCCCAATCCAATTTGCGGTCTTTGTTATCAGATTGGACCACTCAGAATAAAAAAAATACAGTAGTTAATATTTACAAATACTGACTTCAGTCTAGCCCTCTGGAACTTAAAAAAATAGTCTCTTGATTTTTCAGCGATAACTCAGGGGGAACTCTTTCAGTTGGGCAGTGCATAGTCCAATATTTATACTTTGAAAACTGGTTTGTGAGGAGGTGCACAAATATTATGAGTCAAATTATCATTAGCATTTTGTAACACAGCATGGGCTTTTGTAGTGACACGAGACTCAGGAGGGTGGAAGGCAGAATGGGGTTGCAAATCTCAGCTTTGCACTAACAATCTTGTTAAACCGGGATAATAAATTCAATTCAGCCATAATTTACTAAGTATGTCTTATACTTATAAAAATGTCCCTAAGATATTGTTGGGCATAGAATAAATATGGGAGAATAGAAAGATACTAGAATGATCTGTGTGATTCTGGGAAGTCTTAGCCTGGCTGTTCCTCATTTTTTTTTTCCTGGTAAATGAGAGTAACAATTTCTGCTTTGTTAGTTGTATGAAGTTCATACAAAGATCAGAGGTGACCGGGCATGTGAAAGCAACACGAAATCTGCGAGGTAAATTAGGCTTGACTACCAGATCTGAATTGAGAGAAGGTGACATGGGAAGCAGGGCCTGAGCCCGAGTGAGGCCTCTTCTCCAACTGCCTGGTCAATAGATTGGGTGGCTTTCCTTTAACACTCAGCACCAGCCTGTGTGCGCATTCATACCACTGCTTGGGACTTCTCTTTCTCATTTCCTATTTAAGGAATTCCCACCTTGGGTCACCTTGTGTTGGGAAAGGTAACTAATCTAGTAAACTTCCTTAGGCCAAGGTGTTATGCATGGTGGTAGATGAATGCTGTGCATCTTTACCTATACATGGGATGGCAAAGTCTTTGGAGAAGAAATATATGTATTTAATATAGTATACATATGTAATATATATGCGGAAGTTCAATTTTATTCAATAGACTGAGAAAAATTAAAATTTTATATTAAAGCAAATGTGGATATAGTTTAAATTAGAAAGCCAAGTTCACATGAAATTTTGAGACACATAGGAAACTTTAAATGAATTTCATGATTTTTGTAGGACCCTATGGTTTTCCTTCCATAGCACCCCCCAGGGCATAAATAACTTTCCTCTATCATTAGGGATATGTCAAGGTAAATGTTTCCCAAACAGTGGCTTCAGAGTTGACTCCTTCAAAGTAACCTGTTTATAGAGAGGGTCCTAGAAGCCTTCCCTTTATAAATAAGAACTCTTAAGCGCTTCAGAGCTTTGTGGCAAGATACAGGAATTCATGGATTATCCACACACGTTGCAGAGAAAGAGAGACCACAAGACAGGGATGAGGAGGAAGAGTTAGGAAGGAGAACTTCCAGGTCCCTTTCGATGACTCTGATGTGGAGTCATTTGACTGCCGCTTTTTTGCCCAGACTTTCTAACAACAGTCTAGAGATGGACCGGCCTAAGTGTTCTCCAGAGTAGACGACAGAATTTTTGAACAGGAGAGTCTTGGAAGGGTCAGTCTATTGAAGGGTGTGCTTTAAGATGAGCTGACATGTGAATAGATTTCTATGTGGTCATTACATGAAATAGAAAGACAAAATAATGGGAGGGGAGGGACATAATGGTGGAGATATTTAAAGTCTCCTTGTTCCTTGACCATCTTGAGCTCCTCTGACATGCTGGGTTATTTTGGCACTTTGGATATCTCTGTAGAGAATTCAAACCTTGCTCGGTTTCTACTACAAACTACCTGGTGTGATTGTGAAAATTTCTCATGCTTAACCCCTACCCCAAACTTAACCAATCAAGATGTCCAGGAGGAGGCCTGAAACTGTATAGCAAATGCTCCAGGTGATTCTTTAACTCAGGAATATGTGAGAAATATAGTTTTAGGGGAAAGATACGGAAGTTTTGAGCCAGAGAGACCTAAGTAAGCATCTCATCCATGTAACTAGCCATGCGACTGTGGATGTGTCCGTTTCTGTACCTTCAGAATGGGGATCATATTGATGTCTTCCTAGAGGACTGAACCAAACCATGGGAAATGATCCTGACCTCAACACCTGGCACGAAGTACACACGTAATATACACGCGTCCCTCCTGCTCTTCCCCCCACCCAGGAACCCAAGTGTTGTTTTCTGTTCTCTGTCCTTTGCTAGCTGTGTAGAGTTCTTTCATAACCTGATGGGGTGGTCTGTGCTCATTTCCCCCCATGGACGCAGATGCTCGGCAGTGCCCGCATGCACAGTAAGTGAAGTAGAGGTTCTCTGAGTCCCTTAGCCTTCTGTTATTAGCCAATTATCTTTGCTTATTCTGATCTTTCCATGCCAACTTTGGAGTGATTGTTTTGATAAACAGCGCATATTTTCGTATTCAAAGCTTGGGTAGTCCTCTCAAAATAAAACAAACTGAAAAGTCCCAAACCCCAAAGAAAATCTTCCACCCCACCCCAGGTTCCAAATCTTATTTTCTCATTTCTTTACAAAACGTCCTAACTCAAAGAGGAGAAATATTAGCCTCTGGAGAGAAATAAGAAATACAGACCGAGGCCTGAGAGTTTGCACAGTAATATGATAAAGTGGATGCAGTTATCCCATTGGCAAGGTAATTTCTTAAGTAGAAAGATCAGTTGTGTGTTCACTGTACATTCTATAAACATCTATTAAGTGCCATTGTGTAGCAGGCACTGCCAGATGCTATGATAGAAGGTTGTTTAGACACAGATCCTGCCTTCAAAGATCTCACAGACTAGCAGAGGAGACAGATGTATTAAGATAAACATATGATAGGAACATATTATATTAGTGGCATGAGCCGTTTTGACAATTCTTTATTTCCATGGGTTTATACTAACACGTGTTAGCTTGCAGACAACTTTAGAATCAAAACTCTTGTGACCGATACATTACAATTGTACTTAATAATCTTTTCGTTCCATCTCAACAATACCACTGGAGCCAGGTTACGATCCACATTATTAGCCTTCTACGTAAAACACATAAGAGTTCTGAACTGACATCGCCAACATATTTTACACGGCAGCCTCTGATATTAACTCACTACTCTCTTCCAGCACTTATTAAATACTTGTCCACTGATAGACTGCAATGATTTCCTATCCCCCAAAGACAAAAGGGGGGATTAATATTTATTAAACATCAACAAGGGGCCAAGTTCATTACACTAGTTTTCCATACTCAGAGCCATAGCAAGTTGTCTTCTAAGGACTTGGGAACAAGAAAAATACGATCACCCTCCGAAGGCTAAACTACAAAGTCAGCGCGTGGTGGAGGAAGTTAGCCAGGCCTGAAAGGAGCAGTCTGAAAAGCAAGAGTGGCAATTGCCCAAGCGATGGTTCCAATCTGGAGGCAGCTAGCAGAGTCCAGGCTGCACCAGCACGACAGGGTTGACTCAGAGACAACGGTACTAACAAAATGAAGAAAGGGAGAAAGTGCCAAGTGAATGGCAACGGTGCGCCCGAGAGGAGGAAGCCGAGAAAGATGTGGTCAGTGTATTTCAGCACTATCCGGGGGAGAGGGCACCTTGGTGAACAGAGATAACTTGCCAGGGTTATCCTTATATTGTAAAAATCCATGAGCTATCTTAGAGTAGAGCTTTCAAGATTATCACATTCCTATAGTTTGAGTGTCTACTCATCTACATAAATTTCTAATGGAGACTTAGATTCCCAAGGAGAGTGAGAGCAGAGCGGGCATCCACCCCTCAGGAAGACTTCAAATAATCTCATTCCCGGGAAATATTTTTTTCTCATTAAAAGTGTTAATCTACTTCTACCCCTTAAACTCTACGTAAAATGGTCTCAATCCCCCTTTCTAGACCTTGTGGAAAAGCGTAATACTCTTTCTAGTATTTCTGAGGGTTCTTCATCATGGGACGAAGGGGTCATGCTTATATCCTCAGGTTCCTCTTTGGCTTGAATTTGCTGTCTTGGCTCATTTTGTCACTGTTCCTTTGTTTTTTCTAGGCCATTGATCCAGGAAACTCAACCTGTTTTGTTGGTAACCACAAAAATGTACAACATAAGGCCAGAGTAGGCATGGAAATGTTCCCTGAAGTTTTGAGGTAATGGCACTTAACGTCAGTGAAAATAACTTTAAATATAACATATCCTTGTCTTCCTACACCATCCTAGGCATTACTGTTTCTGCCGTCTCACTTCCTCATCCTCTACTCATTCCCCCCCCACACACACTCACACACTTTTCCACTTCCTTTGGTAAAGATCTCAGCTTTCTCTAGTTCCTATCCACAATTCAACTGAAGTTTTAAAATAACTGCCAACAAGGACCTACTTACATTTTTAGAAAAGTTGCTATGTTCCTTCCCAACTCAGTTTCAAGATAAGTTTCAAGCTCAGATTTCCAGCTACAGTAGCATTCTGTTACCTATCTCCACCTTCTGTGCATTTTGGTTAGTTTCTCTGCAACTGATGCCTCTGGGAGTGTCAGGACGAGGTCACTGGGCTGTCAGAGCAGGAATCTGGACCCCGGGGCTGGGGTGCTACTCAGCTTTAGGGGGACCGTCTGCTGGTCACAGTACCGGCTTTCTTCTCTCTGTTATAGCTCCTTGTATTTCTATCTTCAGCCATCTCAGAGGCTCTAGTTTCCAAGGCAAGTAGCGTAGATACTGTCTTTTAATGGTTATGGCTCCTCTAGGCACTAAAAATTATTACTACTCTCACTTTACAGCTGAAATAACTGAGGTTTAGTGGAGTTTAACGTACCTGCTCAGAGTTTCACAGCACGTAGCAGCTGGAATTTATCTTTCTGTTCCAACTTCATCTTTGCGCTCTTCCTGCAGCACCAACAAAGCTTAGATTTTACCAAGCATCCGTTTATCCGTCTTGCCGGTACAAATATTCCTTAAACTAAAATCGCACCTTCTTTCACAAAATCCTCCCCATGGTTCTGATAAGATGTTCCTTGAATGTGGGATTTTTTAAATTGTCATTCTTCAAGAGTTCCAAGAATCATACTTTTCAAGGACCGAGAAAACTGCCTTCTCCCATCTATTTCATTTCCAGGACATGTAATGCAAATACAGAACCCAGTTATCCCATTTTCCCCAAACGGACATGAGGTCAGGTACATGTGGCCATTTGAAGTGAATGTGTCATAAACTAGAACATAATAGTTATGTGCACACGTATACAGCTCAGCCCCAAGAGATTCACTGCAGCTGAACTTAGGCTTTTAAGAGCAGTTGAAAAAATAAAAATAAAAAACCAAACCAAGCTAGGAATTAGGATGCACAGAAGGTCTTTGGCTGCTTTTTAGTATGCTTCAAATTGCTAAATTCAATCCCACCCATAGCTCTGGTTCCAGAAGCAAATTATCTTGATAAGTACCTCGGCTACCTTTGGGAAACTGGAATAATCGCACATATTTAGGAATGTGGTCAGTGTACTCTGAACCTTCAGAGGGCCAGCCTCTCTAAGTGGGTTTGGCACGGAGTCTGAAGCCAGTGTATTTTGAAGAATGAGACTTCAGTTGGGAGTTTGGAGGAAAGCTCCCACTTTGTGGGAAAGGGTGGAAATGCACACCCTCTCCCCATTCTGCAGAAGTAGAGAGATGCTGCAAACAAAGATCCAATCAGAATGGGTCTCAGAGAAGCCTTCACTCACCGCACTTTCCTTCTTGGAACCCTGATGTGCCCTTTTTGAGGCGAGTCTGAAAGAAGAAGCCTGAGTAGACGCATAGCATGAGCAGAGGAAAGGTGGGCAGGGGAAGAAAAATACGGGGCAAGCCAGAGACGTGGTTACGGGAGGGGAATCCTCCTTTGAAACAGCTGTGAAGACTTCAGTATGGAGAGGAGTGTGTCAATGAGACCACAGAGAGGGCAAGTGAAAAAGGACAACATTAGCGAGGTAGACAAGGGATCAGACCATGGAGGCCTCGATGGCATGCTAAAGGACATGGGCCTTAGCCTGCAGGTAACAACTAGTAGTGAACTAGGCAGCGTTCCTTATCACGGAATTTTGCCTCTAACCAGAAGTGGAATAAACAAAAAAATTAGCAAAGATCAGGTAGGGATGTATAAAATACAATAGGTCAAGTTTGAAAGAACACAGCTTTAAGTGCCCTGGCCTGTAGAGCATCAACGAGGATTCAGCCACCTGTATGTAGCGAATGAGTGAGGGAGACAAGAGGCGCAAAGAATGGCAGCAAGACAATAAGTTCTGATCAAGCTGCAAAATTTTATTTCTGGGTAAAGCCTTGTAAGATGGGGAGAAGGGGGAGTGTATCGCTACTTGATTGGTGAGGGGTACACAAAGGAGCGCTTCTTGACAGGTTACTGCGCACATGCTGGGGTATGTCTTATACTCTGATTGGTAGCCTGTGTTCGTACTCTTCACATGCTCCTGGCTGGGGCTGGGCTAACCATAACTGGCAACAAAGAGAAAGACCGACCACTGTGTTTTGCAGCTTCTGAGAAGCGTAAACCCCCTGAGCTGATCGCATCAGCTGAAAAGGCCGGATTTGTCCAGCCCAGGTTCCCGACATTTAAGGCCACAGAGGCCTCATTTGGATATCAGGTGTAGTATTTGTTAGCAATGTGAGCTTGGACAGAGCATCAGTTTCGGGGCTGTTTGTGAGAAACACACAGTGGGTCTCCAAGCTCTTGTCTATGGCTTGACTTATTGGACTTGTTCAAAATGGCTCCGATCCTCTTGCCTAGGACTGGAGGGCAGCTAAAAACTGTGCTCTCAGTCAGAGGGGCAGGCTTCTTTGGTCCCCGGCCTGTGAGGGCTTATAATTCTCATCATCAGAAATATTCATTTTGGACACCTGGGGTTTTTGCAGCTACTATCCCCCAAAAGTTATAAGATAGCATCAATTCTTCAAAATACTACTATTACTTATTACATTCGAGTGGCACTATATAGTTCACAAAACCTTTTTGCAAACCTTCTCATACCATACTTATTATTGCCTGCAATAAACCTACATTTTTTAACTGGGTTGATTCTCCCAGAAATCCCCTCCTATTAACAAGCATCCGGTATAAACAGGCACCAAGGATACTAAGTAGCTGCAGTTCCAGGCAATCACTTAGTTCCATCCTTCTTCCCACTTTGTCACATTATCTTTGGTTTAATTTTACCTCCTTAGTGCTACTTTTATCTACATTTCCATCTCATCCATAAATACCTTTTTTTCTGACTCCCTGCTTGGCATTGGGACCTCCATTCTCCTGCCTGGGTTCCTGTTTAATTCATACCTTGTGTCCTAGAAGCTCACATATTACAAGAATAAAGTCTCTGATCTAGGCATCATCTGTTTCAAAGCTGGTGGTCTGTGACCTGTCAGATGTGTCCGTCTTGCTGAAGAACCAGCCTATGAAGAAGGGTTTATGTGTTTCTCAGATGAAGAAACAGGCTCAGAGAGTCCATGTAACTACCTTAGGGTGGCAGCCGAGACTGCTGGTTGTCCCTTAAAATCCACTTTTTACATGATTTCTTATCAATATAATTTGTGATTTTTAGTTGAAAACTTGGCCTGAAGTAAGACTACATCTCCCAGACTCCCTTGCGGTTAGGTGTGGTCACACGACCAAGTTCCAACCAATGGATGACAACTGTTTTGCACCCTCTCCTCCCTTTCTTCTTCATGCTCTCTTTCTTTCTGGTGGCTGGAATGTGGACAGCATGTGTGAATTCCAAGCAACCATCTTGAGGCATGAGTGGAAGCCACATGTTAAGGATGGCGGCACAATAAAATATAAGGTGTCACCTCACCCACCTCAGACCACTTACTTCTGGGTTCTGTTATACAGGAGATAAATGGATCTCTATCTTGTCTGAGCCCCTGTTATTTTAGATACTGTGTCTCGGAGTTGACATAAATTGGGCTGATACAAGATCACGCAGATAGTTATGAGCACAGCTGAACTTTTAATCTCAGCTGTTTTGATTCCACATTCAGTTGTTTTCATTTTATGCCTGGAACCTCCATCTACCTCCCTTTCAGGGCTCCTGTGAAGATGAAATGAAGAAACTGGTAAGAGAACATTTTGTAAACTGTTAAGGCCTCATTTATATGTGAGCAGAAGCAGCATTTGGCATTTGTGGAGAGCTGTGGAAAAATACTTAATGTTTTAGCTTGCTTGTTGGTTGAACAGGTAGGGGTGAAAAAAAAAAAAAAAGCAAAGAGCCGTGTTGTGTTAGAGACCTGGATTCCAAATGAACCGGAAACTCCTTTGGCTAATTCTCGGGCCAAAAGATGCTTTTCAAGTGGGGAAGGATGAGTTAGTCCTGAACATCCAAGACCTCTCTGACTAGCTGCGGTTTAACGCTGCCCAGACTTTTGTGTAAATACACCTACAGCTTAAGTAAAATAGGAAGGATTGGGGATCTGAATTTCCCTAGTTGGGAGATTCTCTGTGTCCAGCATCTCTTCATGAAGGAAATTGTATTAGTAATAAATAAGTCAAATTCCTAGTGTTGGAATTTGAGTCACTTTGGCAGCAAGCGGCCAGATTTTCTGAGGCTTGTTTGCTTTATGAAGAGTACTGGGGTCAGTCTTTGCTGGCCAGAGGTCTCTGACCAGAGACAGGTCTTTACACAGGGCTTTTCATATTTTCTGTCTTCAGCTCAAATACCAAGAAGTATCTCCAGGATGTTTTTGCAAGTTTGCTTTTTCCTTTTGCTATGGGCAAAGGCCAACAAAAGCCAATGCTTAGAAGGTATGCATATACTCTGGTCACTTTGTTCAGGCTCATTTTTTGGAATATTCTGGAATTGTCTTCAGTCCTCCTAGCATAGTTTAAGACTGATGACACCCTCTTGTGAAAAGATAGGGCAGAATATAGTCATTGTTTAAGAGCTGGGTCAAGGAATACAGTGGTATAGTTAGGAGCAGGGTGAGGAAGTCATTATTGTAATAGTTCTATCTAACCCTCACTGAACATACTTATTATGCACCAGGCACTGTGCTAGCCCTTTCCAGGTTGTATTACTTCGTCCTTCTAGGAATCTTATGAGCCAGAATGATTAAAAGTATTTCACAGCAAGTAGAACACAGCATCAGTAGGTGAGAACCGATGTTGCTTTAGTGCTGCTTCTGGGTCCTGGAAGGTCCTTGCCTCCCCAGGTATTAACGCTTTAGTTTTTGGATTACAGGGAAGTTTGGAGGGAAGAACAATCCTATTCCTTCCTCCCCCTCTCCTCCTCTCTCCTCTTCTCCTTTCTCTTCTCTTTCCTTTCCTCACCTCCCCTTTCCTCCTAACCCAGCACTCTGGCGAGTGAGACAGCGATTCTCCCACAGATCGATTATACTTAGCAGGGGCTTAGAATTATGATTTTGAAATACAAAAATATGAAACTGAATAAAAGCAAGTTGGGTTTGAAGAGCAAGGGAAAATGTAAAGAAAGATTATCTGTGATTGTTTAGATCAGGAGTTCTGAAACTTTTTGATCTCAAGATCTCTATTTTTTAAAAAAAGATTTTATTTATTTATTTTCAGAGACTGGGGCGGCGTGTGGGGGGAGGCAGGGAGAAAGAGAGGGAGAGAAACATCCATGTGTGAGATCACATCGCCCCCAACTGGGGATCTGGCTGAAAACCCAGGCATGTGCTCTGCCCAGGAACTGAACTGGCAGCTCTGTAGTTCTCAGGCCAGTGCTCAGTCCACTGAGCCACACCAGCCAGGGCTCAGGATCACTTTTAGTATTAAAAATATTGAGGACCTCAAGGAGATGTTACTTACTTAGGTTTATTTACATTTATTTATGAATATTGTATATATGTGCACATGTAAACTGGGAAAATAAATGTTTATTAATGTATTTAAAAATAATAAATTATAATATGCTAACATACACAATTTTATGAAAACAGCACTATATTTGAAAACAAAATCTATTTAGTGAGAAAAGTGTCATTGTTTTACATTTCTGAAAACATTTTTAATGTTTGGTTTAATAGAAAACATCTCCTTTCCTGCTTACTCCTGCATTTGTTCATTGTAATAAGCTATTTTGGTTGAAATATTTGTAGAATATCAGCTTTATAGAGGTCACAGGTATATAGTTAAAAAAAGGGCACTGTAATTAGCAATTCAAATAATTGTGGATGCTTTTCTTTGGTAAAGGGATAGTTTCTAAAAGGTCAGTTGCGGTATGTAACCTGAAACCATACTGATAGATTTTATTTTGTATTTCACCAAAATCCATTGGTCTGTCCTGATCTTTGGATGCATTCTTTACCCATATATGACTTTGTAACATTATTTAAAGGTTTGAAAAAAAACATTAGGTCATTAAATTATTTAGGTATTCTAAATTAATTTAAGATTTGGATTTTTAAACACATCACCACCAGTCTCACCAGAAAAATCTGAGTATTGGGAATCTGTCCATCTCAAGATGGAAGCTACAAGGCCTTCAAAATTCTAATTTTCACCTTTAAGCTGGGATTTTATCATTGGCAACAAACACTGCCATTTTTCTTCCTTGGCTAGATAGATTGCCTCACTTCATTCACTTCTAAGAAAAGGTTTGTCATATAACCACGTTTGAATAAACATAGTTCGTCAGCCATTTTCTCAAATAAAAGTGGTACTTCATGAAGAAAAGAAAAGAAAAACCACACCAGTAGTTCACGCTTGCAATCCAAGCAGTTGCACAAGTTTTGTCCTGCACGAGTCTTTGCAGATGTGCTTTTTGCACATTTCCCCCTTCGCCACACAAAATATTAAAACGTGTCTTGTAATGAAGAGTTGAGATTTAATACAATTAATACCTTGCATTGCTTTATTAAGGTCATTCCTAAGGAAGACTGGCTTTTTTTTCTTTACTTAAAAAAATTTCCTGCAAATTGTAAAGCAGGCAAAAAACAGCTGAAGTTCAATTCTGCAGTTGAGATAGTAACTCGGTCTTCACACTCGCAGCCGCACCTTCAGTTTGACAGGGCTGCGTCACAGGAAAGTGTGAGCACGGCAGTTTTCTTACTGGCTTTTCATTGGGCAGGTACTCAGCAATGCCAGCTCTGCAGTTTTTATTATGCTCTTAGCTTTCGAGGGGCCTTTTTAGCCAATGCGGGAAGCTTCGGTGGCTTTTTCATTTTAGTTTATACTTATTTCTCGCTGTGTGTTTATGTAGATAATGGATTGAGGAAGTTAAAGCGGGTATACCCAAAGAAAGCTAATAAAAGCAACATAGAAGTACTAAAAAAAAAAAAAAGACCCGAGTTAATCTCTGAAAATGCACACATTTATTCTCTAAAACTACAACATCAGAAAATTCTAGAAAACATGATAATACACAAACACACATCCTGTTAGTCATAAGTGATGACATCAGCACATGTAAAGAATCTGGAAAATCCACTGTACAATCGTGGAAAAATAAGAGTAAAGGAGGCAAATAACTCAATATTCTTATTGAAATAGCTTTTGCCTAGTAAGTCCCTTGAAAGGGCCTTGCAGGCTGTGGGACCACACTCTGAGAACCCCTGGGAAGGAGCATTTAAGGCTCAAGTATTAAATAGATGGGAAGAAGCACGTTGTGTGAATAGATTAGTGCTGTAGTTAAATGATATCAGAAGACATATTGAAATCCTAATCCCTGGTATCACAGAATGAAACCTTATTTGAAAGTTGGGTCATTGTGGCTGTAATTAGTTAAGAAGAGACCACACTGGAGGAGGGTGAGACCTTCATCCAATATGACTGGTGTTCTTCTAAGAGCAGGACCAAGCTGCACCGGGCCGGGGTGGCCACGTGACCACAGAGGATGTGTTGGACTGCTGTAGCTGCAAGCCAAGGAAGGCCAACGATTTCTCACCATCACCAAAAGCTAAGAGAGAGTCATAAGACGGATTTGGTTGTTTTCAGACACCCAGTTTGTGGTACTTTGCTGCGGCTGTAGGAAACTAACACAATATAACTGGCTTGTTCCCAACAGCCGTAGGTGACAGAGACGTTCATTTCTATTTCAAATTCAGGAAAAGTGGCTCCCTTATAATTCAAAAAACTTTCTGCTAAAACACAGTCTCTCCTGGCTGGTTACATTCCGAGGTCTGTATGTTTATTCCCACCAATCAAACGCTCTTCATAATCTGCACAATCAGATGTTACGATCGCCAGGGCCCTGGTAAATAGGTTCACCCTTTGGAGTGCTGGGGCTGTTTCAAAAAAGACAAAACCTCTTGCGCATAGGAACTTAAATTAGTGCATCGATGTTCCGATGTTTATCAGGATAATATGTCACTGGGACCAGGGCATGTTCTGTTTGAAAGTGGACATTCTGAATCATGCTTAGGGTAGACAGAAGAAAAGAAATAGTAACAATAACCTTCATCTTTACACCAAGACTTGCATACTGAATTCAGATGCATTTGTCTTAGTGGGTGTCTGTTCATATTATCCTTCGAAACCACCCCATGACATCCAGTTTTACATTTTTGATTTTGGTTTCCTCCCATGCCCAGTGTTTGTTGATCATATCAAACTTGCATAGATACTACCTCTCACTGAAGGACAAGTGAAGGCAGATTATTCTTACCCCAGGTGGGCTGCCAGTGATCACCAGCTGGCTCTGTTTAGTAGATAAGAAAATTCAGATGATAAAGAAAGACAATTACATTGATGAATATGGTAGCACAAAGAGAAAAAACTATTAACCAGAACAGTTTTGACTTCCAATCCCCGCCGTCTTAACAGGCAGCTCCCCACCCCGCCCCTGGGCTTTCTGCCGGAGCACTGTCTCCCCCACCAGACCTCCCAATGACTTCACCTTCAGAGGTCTGGAGCTTTCCCGCCTTGTTGAACTAATTCATGGTCACTCCATGTGGCTTACTCTGGTTTTA
>PVKM010033889.1:0-15785 GCA_004027735.1 Carollia perspicillata
CCCTTTATCCTTTTCTGCCCTGCACACACACACCCTCCAGCATTCTCCCATCCCCCTTAGTTTGTGTCCATAGGTCGTACATATAAGTTATTTGGCTTCTCAGTCGTGTCTGTTTCCTATACTGTTCTTAACCTCACCTCCATCTGTGTATTTTATACCCACCAATTATGCTTCTTATTCCCTGTACCTTTTCTCCCTTTCCCTCCCTCCTCTTCTCCACTGAACCCTCCATGTGATCTCTATTTCTCTGATTCTGTTCCTGTTCTAGTTGTTTGCTTAGTTTGTTTTTGTTATATATTTTTTAGGTTCAGTTGTTGGTAGTTGTGAGTTTGTTGTCATTTTACTGTTCATACTTTTGATCTTCTTTTTCTTAGATAAGTCCCTTTAACATTTCATATACTAAGGGCTTGGTGATGATGAATTCTTTTAACTTGACCTTATCTGAAAAACACTTTTTCTGTCCTTCCATTCTAAATGATAGCTTTGCTGGAGAGAGTACTCTTGGATGTCGTTTCTTGCCTTTCATGACTTCAAATACTTCTTTCATGCCCCTTCTTGCCTGTAAAGTTTCATTTGAGAAATCAACTTACAGTCTTATGGGCACTCCTTTGTAGGTAACTGTCTCCTTTTCTCTTGCTGCTTTTAAGATTCTCTCCCTATCTTTAATCTTGGGTAGTGTAATTGTGATGTGCCTTGGTGTGCTCCTCCTTGGGTCCAGTTTCTTTGGAACTCTGAGCTTCCTGGACTACCTAGAAGTGTGTTTCCTTCTCCAGATTGGGGAAGTTTTCCGTCATTATTTTTTCAAATAAGTTTTCAGCTTCTTGCTCTTGTTCTTTTCCTTCTAGAAGCCCCATGATTCAGATGTTGGAAAGTTTAAAATTTTCCCAGAGGTTCCTGTGCCTCTCCTCATTTTTTGAATTCTTGTTTCTTAATTCTGTTCTGGTTGAATGTTTATTTCTTCCTTGTGCTCTGAATTGTTGATTTGAGTCTCAGTTTCTTTCTCTTCACTATTGGTTCCCTATATATTTTCCTTTGTTTCACTTTGCATAGCCTTCACTTCTTCCTCTATTTTGCAACCATACTCAACCATTTCTGTGAGCATCCCGATTACCAGTGTTCTGAACTGTGCATCTGATGTATTGGCTATTTCTTTGTTGCTTAGTTCTTTTTCTGGAGTTTTGATCTGTTCTTTCATTTGGGCCATATTTCTTTGTCTTGGCACACCTGTTACTTTGTAAGGGGCAGAGCCTTAGGTATTTGCCAGGGTGGGGCCACCCCTTTGCTGAGTTGTGACACTCTATGTGAGGGAGGGGTCAGAGAGGCAACAATGCCACTTGCAGGGCTCTCGCCCCACTTTCAGTCACTTTCCCCACTACGCACAAGCAAATTGGGCCCTTCTGGTGCTTATTCCCAGGTGGGTGAGTTTGTGTACATTCTAGGACCCTGTGGGTCTCTCCATTGAACTCTCCTGTGAGGCTGAGAGTTTCTCCCGCTGCCTCAGCCCCCACAGTCAGAGGTTGAGGCTTTAGTTTCCCAGCATTGGAACCCTGGTTTGCTTGGTCTGTCTTGCTCCCCATTTGTTCCTCCTGGCTTATCCTCATGTGAATGCGGACTGCCCAGTCCTCCAGCTACCACCTTGCTTCGCATTTTCTCCACCCTAGCTGCCTGTCTCTGCCTCTCCTACTGGTCTGGATGAATGTTTCTTCTTTAACTCCTTGGTTGTCGGACTTCCATACAATTCAATTTTCTGGGAGTTCTGGTTGTTTTTCGTTTTTAAATTTGTTGTTGTCCTGTTTTTGGTTTTGCAAGGAAGCAAAGCTTACTGCCTACGCCTCCATCTTGGCCAGAAGTCTACACTTCTAAGTTCAAAAAGTTTTTTCATAGAAATTTTCACACACTACGAGTGTGCACACATGTAGTGTGAATACTGTGAAACCCCAGACACTCATCATCTGCTTCAAGAATGGCTTCTGGTTTCATATATTCCCATCACATTCTTCACTAGACTATTTCAATCAAACCCCAGATATCACTCTATTTTACCTATAAATATTTCATTTATGTGTCTCTTATTGCAGCGATTAAATTCAGGTTCAGATTTTTCAGCAAGAAGATGTGGTGCTGTCTAATTGTGTGTTGCCTCAGACACAGAACCACATAACATTTCACTGTCCCTTGCAAAAAATTGGCATAGATTAATGAGCGTGTAACTGTTTTCATTTAGTCATTCATTCAGTTAGGAAATGTTTATTAATCGTTTATTGTAAGAGAGGCACTGGGTTGGGCATAAACTCCAGCTATAAAGTAAAATTGTAACAACTGTTGAAAGCATCACTACCATAAGAAGCCAATCTGTATATTTACATCCTTGTTTTCTCTTTCTCCATTTTATTATGAAGATTCCCAGCCACAGAGAAAAGAATCACACAGTGAACATGCATATATAATCTGAGGATTTCCAGCATTTTAACAATGCAAGTTTTCATAGCCAGATGGTGAATAACCAGTGGGAACTTTTTGACTTAGATAAATAGCTTTGTCTAAACAGTGTGATAAGTAGAAGGGAGTTTTAAGTCTTTGTGAGTGTTTTTTCCATGAGGAGATTAAACTTGGGGAATCCTGAAGTGGTGTATGAGGGGGTCACATGTGAACAGTGAGTTCTGGAGGCATGTGTGCAGGCCAGCTTTTGACTCTCTCCTCTGCACACCTTCTTCCCTAATGCACTTCCACACGTGGGCCACAGTGGGGCTGCACTCCTGCAGAGGTGCTGCTGCTGCCCTGGACTTATGATTTGGGGTTGAGGATGAATGTGCTCCCTGGTGTGGGCTAGGCTCTATGGAGGATCTCCTCTCCTGGGCCTGGATTATGATCTGGGCGATCAGGCTCCAGGTGGGTCATCTCACAGGCAGGTGCATTCTTTCCAAGGAGCTTCTGCTATATGTGGCCCTCAGCAAGAACCAGCCTGCTAGGAGTGCTGCTCAGGTACAAGCTTCCTGGAAAGCATTGTGGCTGGACCATTTCCAAAGTCCAATGCAAAGACACAAGTGTTGAGCCAAGCATTCCATCTCCCTGGCCTTTTAACACCCTCTTTGACATTTCTTTTCATTCCTGCATTGTCTGTTTTGCTTCCATTTCTGATTCTTTATTCCCCCTGGCCCTTAAAAAAGTATATATTTTATTTTATTTATTTTTAGAAATAGGGGAAAGGAGGGAGAGAGGGAGGGAAACATCCATCAGTTACCTCTTGTGCACCCCCAACCAGAGACCGGGCCACAACCCAGGCATGTGCCCTGACCCGGAATTGAACCAGCAACCTTTCTCTTTATGGGATGGTGCTCAACATACTGAGCCATGCAGATTAGGGCCCATTTCCTGGTCCTTGTTCTTATCCTCTGACTCATGAGTCTTGCCTGCTTGAAAACCTTGATAGCCCTTAGAACCTAGAAGGAAAAATCCATACCCCTGTCTGGCCTGACATTTGGGACCCTTCTTCGTATGCCTAGTAAGTAAGTGTTTGTGGCCTCATCTCCTCCATTATGTCCTGTGCACCCACATGCTCATACTCCAGCCACTCAGAAGGACTTTTTTCTTAATTTTTTAAAAATTAAAATAATACTTCTGTTTATCTGTCTGTTGCTCTGAGCTGGTGAAGGTGAAATATGAGGGACTGCTGTCCCATGTGCCTTTCTCTTTATAAATGGGGTCATCTCACATGTGCTCTGTGCATTGAGGGCACTGTTTAAAACAATTCTTGTGCTCTCTGCTCAGATACTCTTTCCTCATGTACATTTGGCCAACAACCCATTGGTCCAAGAGAAGCACTGACACTTGCTCCTGGTTTGGGGCTCCGGTAGTCTCTGAGTGCGCCTTGCTGCACGGCTGATGTAGCTCTGGTGAGAGCCTTTCTCCCTGGGCCAGACAGGGCATGAAGGGGCAGGGTCACCCAGCACCAGTACCCAGGGCAGTCCCAAACCCAGCGGGGATTCCATTTCTGAGTCCTTGTTGTCCTTAGTCCATACCAGTTGGCCTGAGAGGTAATTGTTCTGTTCCTTGTGTCTCCTGTAGAGACTAGTAAGCGCCTTGGCATGTTTGTGTGTAGAGCACCTGCTAGGGGTCAGCTCACCCAGAAGGGCTTCGTGAAAGCTGTTGCTGATGGGTTTTCCTGAACAGGTTCTGTGGTTTTTGATAACTGTCTCTCCCTTTACAGGGGATGAATTGTCTGAGCTGGATAATATGGCTGACAACTGGCTGGGCTCGATCGCCAGAGCCACAATGCAGACCTACTGTGATGTGATCCTGCAGATCCCTGAGCTTACCCTGCACTCCACCAAGCAGCTGGCCACCGACATTGGTGGGTCCCCTGGGGCAGGCGCTAGGTGGAACAGCTCTGGCCCATGGCGACTGCCAATCCCCTCTAGAAGTCTCCTCCCAGGTCACCTCTTAACATCAACTTCAGAAGGGGCTCTGAAGCTTATTAAAAATGCAGATGATTCTCCAGGCCTGGTCCCCAAAGTTTCTGACTTAATAAGTCTGGGTTGAAGCCCAGACATCTGTATCTTGGAAAGTGTCTCAGGACATTCTGACAGGCTGTTGAGGCTGAAAACATTAAGGGAAATTTCAGTGAGTTGGGTTGAAATGACTGATGCAGACTTGTGTTATGCTGCCTCGCCTGGCCTGGTGTGCTCCATTTATATAACAGTCTCCCACACTAATATTGTTTAAGCTCTTTCTACACATCAGGCATGCCAGGTGCCAAGCCAAGCACTTACACCCTGTGCCTTATACAATCTTAAGACTCTCCTGTGAGGTTGCTGCCCTTGCCTCCATCATGCTGATAAGAAGAGGGGGCATAAGGCAGTTGTGTAATGAGGCCACCTAGAGTCCCAGAATGCCCACCTGCCTCCCAGGGCAGAGAGACATGTGCCCACCTCCTCCTGCTGGCACTTATCAGTGGAGGTGGTGCTCTGAGGCTGGGGTGCTATGGGCAGGCAGCTGGGAATGTTCTCAGTCTCTTGGTATCGTTTCATTGACTTGCCTGTGGCAGCTCTTTGGGTGCTCAGGGGAGAGGGTGGCGGGGGCCTTAAAGATCAGCTCTTTGGGGACCCAACAAAGCTCTGACCTAAGCCAAGCCTCTTGTTTTGCTGAAGAAGAAACAGAAATGAGAACCTTTCCTCTTGGCCCCAGAGCAGTTAGTGGTGGAGCCAGGCCTGGAACTCAGCCTCTCTGGTCCCCTGAGTGGTGTATACTTGGTAGTGAGCCTCAGGAGACACAGAAGGATAGAAGCCTTGTGTCATTTCACTGGGCATGTGTTCAGAGAAGAGAGCTGAGGAGATTCCAACTCTCCTTAGTGTTCTCTGTCAGTACAGCAGGAGCACTGAACAGAAAACTGGCCAGAACTAGTGAGCCAAATCAGATGTGGGGTTGCCCCTAGGTATCAGTTGTTCACATCATTTCTCCCTCCCTGTTAAGCTTCCTCCTGATCCATCTGTTCCTCATTAAGTGTTGACTGAGCATATGCTATGTTCTAGCCTCGGTGCTAGGAAATGGAATGTAGACAGTTTCTGTGCTGCTGCATTTGTACCGTGGGGAGTGCGCTTGTGCTTAGAGGCTGGGAAGAAAAGGCCGAGGTGTGAAGCTCAAGCTGTGGGATGATAGAGATGGGTGAGGTCTGTGTCAATACATGGCCCCTTAAAGATGTTCAAATTCAATGTTAATAGTAGCCTCACACCATTCTGCTACCCAAACAAAAAATGTCACGGTGGAAAAAACTACTTGACCTAGTAAGTGAATTTGGCAAAACAGCGGGATAAAAAGTCAATATTCAGAAATCAAAGGCATTTTTGTACACCAACAATGAAATACCAGAAACAGAAACCAGGGAAGAAATCCCATTTGATATAGCAACAAGAAAAGTATAGTACCTAGGAATAAACCTAACCAAGAAGGTAAAAGACCTGTATTCAACTTCACAATACTGGTGATAGAAATTAAGGAAGACACAAATGGAAGCATGTACCATGTTCATGGATTGGAAGAATTAACATCATCAAAACATCCATACTACCCAAAGCAATCTATAGATTCAATGCAATCCCTATTAAAGTACCAGTGACATATTTCACAGATATAGAACAAACATTTTAAAATTTTATATGGAACCATAAATGACCCCAAATAGCCACAGCAATTTTGAGAAAGAAGAACAAAGTAGGAGGGATCACAATATTGATATTAAACTGTATTGTAATACTGATATTAAACTGTATTACAAGGCCACTCTAATAAAAACAGTGTGGTACTGGCATAAGAACAGACACATGGACCAGTGGGACAGAATAGAGAGCCCATAAATAAACCCAAGTCTATGGTCAGTTAATATTCGACAAGGGGACAGAAGCATAAGATGGAGTAAAAATTGCCTCTTCAACAAATGGTGTTGGGAGAGCTGGACAGCTGCATGCAAAAAAAAAAAACCTCAACCACCAGTTTACACTATACACAAAAATAAATTCAAGTTGGATAAAAGACTTATATAAGTCGTGACCCCATAAAAGTCTCACAGGCAAGAGAATCTCAGATATTTCACGCAACAATATTTTCATTGAGTGTCCCCTGGAGCAAGGGACATAAAGGAAAGAATAAATGGGATCTCATCAAAATAAAAAGCTTCTGCGTGGCTATAGAAAAGAGCCATTAAAATGGAAAGAAAACCAACTGTATGGGAAAACATATTTGCCAGTGATACCTTGGACAAGGGTTTACTCTCCAAAATATGTAAGAACTCAGACAGCTCCACTCTAGGAAGACAAAAAACCCAGTTGAAAAATGGGCAAAGGATTTGAACAGACATTTCTCCAAGGAGGACATACAGAGGACCCAGAGACATATGAAAAGATGCTCAGCATCAGTAGCCATCAGAGAGATGCAAATTAAAAACCACAATGAGATACCACTTCACACCAGTGAGAATGGCCATCATAAACAAATCAAACAAGTGTTGGAGAGGATGTTGAGAAAAGGGAACCCTAGTACATTGTTCATGGGAATGCAGACTGGTGCAGCCACTTTGGAAAACAGTATGGAATTTCCTCAGAAGACTGAAAATGAATCTGCCTTTTGACCCAGCAGTTCCACTGCTAGGATTATATGCTAAGAACCCTGAAACACCAATCCAAAAGAACCTATGCACCCTGATGTTCATAGCAGCACAATTGACAATAGCCAAGTGCTGGAAGCAACATAAGTGCCCATCAGAAAGTGAATGGATCACAAAACTGGTACATATACACAGTGGAATACTACACAGCAGAAAGAAAGGAGCTCCTACCCTTTGCGACAGCATAGATGGATATGGAGAACATATGCTAAGTGAAATAAGCCAGGCGGTGAGGGGCAAATACCATATGATCTCACCTATAAATGGAACCTAATCAACAAAACAAACAAGCGAGCAAAATAGAACCAGAAACATTGAAATTAAGAACAATCTGACAGTAACTAGAAGGGTGGTGGGAGGGGGAAGGGTTTTCAGAAACAACTGTAAAGGACATGTGGACAAAATGAAAGGGGGGCTAGGATCGAGGGTAGGAGGTGGGGATGTCTGGGGTGGGGGAGTGGTAGGGGGAAAATGGAGACAACTGTACTTGAACAACAATGAAAAAAAATGTCCTGGTGGGCCATGGGCTTCCACTTTGCAGTTCCTGGCTTGTAGGCGAGTGGAGCTCAGTTTTATGCATAAGCTTGTGCAGGAGACAGGTGCCTGACTGATGGTAATACCCTTTCTGGGGAGTAACTTCCCCCAAGTTGGGCCTCAGAAGTCACAGGGAAGATGCAGGACATGGCTGGCGCTCCAGTCTGCCTGGGAGAAGAGATTACTCTGGGCAGTAATTGGAAAGGAAGGAGGGCCCTTCTGGGTGCTGCTGTCTTCCAGGCCTTTTGAGCAGGAATTTATGTGGAATGGTCCCTTAGGTTTGTCCCCACCCAGGAAGGAGGAAGGAAAGGCAGCACTCATTTATCCGCCACCTACAGCACGTCTAGTGCCTTCATGGCCTTTGTCTTAACACGCAGTGTGGTGGGCATTAGCTGTACCAGCAGGTGGGAGTGGGGATACAGACAGGCTGAGGGACTTTACCAAGGTCTCTTTTACTCTGCTAATGTTGTCCAAGCTGCCTGGTACTTAGAGGTCTCGGACTGTCTCTTAGAGAATCTCACCGATGTGGTCTGGGATGGGCTCAGGAATCTGTCAACTAGTACCCCAGTGGGCCATCTGGGAAGTGTGGGAACCTGTGCTGTATTAGGCCACCACTCCCAGCACTGTCCTTGTCTTCATGGTGGAGGTTCTGCTGGGAAGACTTTGGTAACTGCTATGATGAGGTCATGTTTCTGGAGAACCCCAGGGGTCAGTGCAGTCCACTGGGGAGCAGGGCTGGGAACCCAGGAGTCCCCAGTAGGAACTTCTGGATGTTGCTGGTCCTTTACTAAGTTGGAATTCCTGGACTAGGGCCTAACTCACAGTCAGGTCTGACCCTCTTGGAAAAAACCTCAGAGTAGAGGCCTCCTCCTGAGGGCAGAATGGGCACACACAGCATTTGGAGCTTGGGGTAGCATCCCTGTTTCTTACATAGTGGAGACCTTGTGGGTCCTGTCCTGCCTGGTGCTGAGTCTCTGTCCCCCACCCCACAGACTACCTGATAAATGTGATGGACGCCCTAGGCCTGCAGCCCTCACGTGCCCTCCAGAACATCGGGACACTCCTGAAGACCAAGCCTGAGGACTACAGACAGGTTAGCAAAGGCCTGCCCCGGCGCCTCGCCACCACAGTGGCCGCCATGCGGAGTGTGGACTACTGACCCCTTACCTGGCTGAGAGGTGGGCCAGGCTGGGGCTCTGAGGTTGTAGCAGCTCTCCAGAATGGTTTTGCTCTAAAACTGCCCAGGGTTGGGCAGAAGTGGTTTTAAAGAATTTCATTCATGATTTTTAAAAAAAGTTATAAATTAGAGGTATATTATTTATTAGAGAAGAATTTTCAGATGACCTTTTTAAATGATGCAGTCTTGAAATGGAATTAATAAATACAATGAAATGCAAGAATTTTGTTTTCTTTTCTTTCCTCTTCCCTTAGTAAATGTTTGGGTTCTTGCCATGCACCATGCTCTTTGCACTGGGTACACTGGGTACACTGTCAGAAAGAGGAGGGAGAATCAGCAGGTAAACCAGCAAAGATAACTTGAGATGTCAGGGAATAAGAAGGCATCAGGGTGGAAGGCAGCCTGGGGTAAGATGAATGGGCAACCCTGAGACCTAAAGGATAGGAGTCGCAGTGAAGAAGAGTGACAGCAGGAATGTTCAGGTAGCGGGAACAGTGCAGACTTGGCCTGGGGCACATCTGCAGCCTGCAGGGGAAGCAGGAAGTGAAGTGGGGTCAGAGAGGAAGAGGTGCTGGTCACAGAGGGTCCTATGGGCCATCGTGAGTGTGAGGACTTGGCTTTTACCTTTTCCTTTTTTAAAGCTCACAGATTGTGTAGATTCTGTCTTTTTTTGCCAGTAGCTTCTGTATCTGTTAAGAGTGTACTTGGCTACAACTAACGGAGTAATGTAGTTTGAATAACTGAAACCAATAGGAGTTGATTTTTCTCAGTAACAAGACGTCAAATGGTGGCAGCCTCGGGCACTGATTCAGTGTCTGGACGACCAGTACCAGCCTGTCTGTGATCGGGACCTTTCATGCAGAGCAGCTCCTGCAACCACCAGGGCATAGCTGAGCAATTCTGTCCCTGCCACTGTGGAGGCAGAGGCCTTCCCAGAAGCCCTGCTGACTTTCTCCCAGGCGTCATTGGCCATTTTTCTGGTCACCAGGCATCCACTCAACTGCAAGGGAGGTTGGGAAGGTGGGGACAGGACAGCCTCCCCCAGGGTTCCCAGCCTTGGCACTAGCAATGTTTGGGCTGGACAGCTCGTTGTCATGGGGCCCGTCCTGGGCACGGTAGATATTTACAACATCCCTGGCTTCTATTCACTAGCTGCTGGAGGTATTCCACTAGTTGTGACAGCCAACAAGTCTGTAGACATTGCCCAAGGGGCAAAATCACCTTCAGTAGGGAAGCTCTGGCTTAGACCACTCAGGATTTCTTGCCTGGGCTGGGCTATTACATCTCTGAAGAGACAGTTTTGTTAGCAAGGGAGAGGGGAGGGCAGCGGTGTCTTCGCTGGCTGTCTTGTTGGAACTGGATGTGGGCTGTGTTCTCAGGACTATGTACCTTTCCTTCTCTAATCTACGTCTTCCAACAACCTTGGAGGCAGGAAACATGGTGCCCATTCTACACAAAAAGGAACTGAGGTTTGGAGAAGTTTAGGGAGCTTGTCTGCAGTCACTCAGCTACCAGATGGCATGGCTGGGGTCAGAGTGAGCCTGGTGACACACCTGTGCTCTTGACCTCTGGGTGGGAGGCACACAGTGAGACACGTAATCCCAGCTGGGACATCTTGCTTGTGCCTCTGAAGGGGCACCACCCAGCCCAGGGCCTCTCAGGGACCAGCCCCACCAGGGGGCCAGGATAGTGTCTCACTGGGCTGCCCAAGGGTTCTTTGCACATTCTGTTCTTACAGCCTCAGGACCAGTTTTGCTGGTTCTGGAACAGCATCTGCTGTGACCCCTCACCAAGAAAAGTATTTTGTTTTCTTTTGTGGTGCATCCCGGACTGTGCCTGGCAGAGCTCGAGCCTGGCTCCTGCCTTGGAGAAGGGAGGGCCAGAAACCTGGAGGTGCAACATGCTGCCCTAAGGCGGGAACTTGTGGTGATCTCTGCACCAGTGTCTATGAGAGCCACTGGGCTTGGAGTCCAGCTTTGCCACCTCCCAGCCTTGGCAAAGGCACGTCACTGAGCCTCCTCCTAATCTGAAGGACAGGGTCCCGGTGGTCCCTAACTCACAGGGTTGCTAGAAAAGCCATTGAGATATGGCAGGGGGCAATGGCATATAGTACATTCAACCTACCTTTGTGGTGGAGGTGGGAATTGAGATTTTCTGGGCAGTTTAATTTTTGAGCCCTGAAAGGCTCTGATGGGTCCCAGGGTGGGAATGGGACAGTGTGTCTCCCTGCTTTGGACACCTAATTGGAGGCCAGCTTGTTTGCTTTCTAGGCCAAGGACCCAGGTGTCATAGATCAGCGGTAGCGCTGGGCTTTAACACCAGGCTCTAAAGCCTGGGCTCCTTCACCACTAGGACCAGCAGGTGACAGGCCTTGCAGCAGCCAGCTGTCTGCTTCTGCTGACCCACTCTCCTTCGATAACAGCCCCCTGACCTCTGTGGGAACCACAGAGGTTGTCATAATTAGCAATAAAAAATATAGGATGCTCAGTTAAACTTGAATTTCAGAAAAACTATAGTTATTTGTATAATATGTGCCAACTATTACATGGACATATTTCTACTAAACAATGAATTTGTTGTTTATCTGAAATTCACATTCAACTTGGTGGCCTGTATTTTATCTGGCACCCTTGAGAGTCATGGCCCCGCCAACTGGAACCAGGGATTCCACTGGGGGCCAGCTGGCCACACCAACTGGTTCAGAGGCAGGCATATGACCCAATCACTGACCAATGAGAGTCTCTCTGGGAACTTGTGGTCACAGTTGGGGAAGAGGGGAGCTCTCCCAGCTGTGCTTGCTGAGTTTGGAGTTGACCTCGGCTGCAGTGTGGGGACAGCCCGCCTGGGAAAGCAGAGAGAGACCAAGATGTCTTGTGAGCTGCTGGAGCAGCAGCCAGCCAGAGGATTCTTCCTCTCCTCTCTGCCTTCCTCACTCTCTGTCTTCATAGCCCAAACAAGTAAGTTGGGTGGCATTAAGAAAGTCATAGGCCACTGCTTTGGGGATGGCTGGAAAGGGACTTTAAATGTTACCTGCTTGGGGCCTTTCCTTGGCCCGGCCTAGCTCTCAAGGCAACGTGGATGTCCTTCCGCTTCAAAGATTCGTCAGGGAGGGCATTGTGGCTGCCCCATCAGATGAAGAACAAAGCTCAACTCAGGGTTTCCTACTTTTATTTTCTAGAATAAAACACATGCCACCTAGCAGCCCCCCACCCCCACCTGATGCTCTTCCTACTCGGCACAGCCACTGCCCTCACCAGTCCCATCTGCAGAGGCCAGTCAATGCCAGGAAGGGAAAGGCCACACAGGTCTGGGGACTGACAAGCACAGTGTGCCCGATTGTTCATCTCTGCAAGAGATGGTGACTGGCACTGAGGGAAGTGGCCTGCCTCAAGGGGAGGGTGTTCTTTCGTCTCCGGGGCCTGGCTGGGGATGCTCCAGGCCAAGGCTCAGGTTGGGTTGGGAATGGGCAGAAATCAAATGCGAACACAATCCCCATATTCATACCAGCACTGTGACCCTACGGAGCCCTTAGCCTGGGACTGGCTAGGAGCTGCTGGCTTCTCTGTAGAGAGACATGGACTGTGGACTGGGACATCTATCATCCCAGCCCTTTGGAGAGGGTGCAGTAAAGGGAGGCCGTGGGCACTGGCTTTGCTTCTCAGATCTGAGCTCTTGGGCTGCCCAGGGTGGGCAGGGACAGGGTCTAGATGGCATCATCCTCACTGTCAGACTCAATGATGTCCAGTGGCTGCAGACGGAGGGAGTCGTAGTTGGGGGGTGGGGTACCCGGGATGGGCAGGGTTTGCTCACTGGGGTAGGCCCCAGGGTTGGGGCCGTGGTTGACTGTGTCAGACTGGAAAGCAAAGTTGGTGTGAGCCTCTACCAGCTCGGCCACAGTGGGCGGTGGACCAGCGTAGCGAACCTGGGCCTGCCTCTGCCGCAGGCTCTTAGAGAAGGCCACCAGCTTGATGACAGTGATCCAAACAAAATCAATGATGATCTCCGCAAACTCGATGATGCACAGCACTGAGCCTCCCATCCAGAAGCCAAACTGGCCGCCCAGATTTGAGAGGAGCCAGACAATCTGTGGGGAGAAGGGGGCTAAGGCCCTGGCAAAAGCAGGGGTCAGTCTACAAGTTGCTGCCTGAAGCCCAGCCTCCTGGCTTCCTGTGAGGTGTACTGTTGACTAGGAAGGGGAAGGGTGACCATCTCAGCCCAGGGAAACACTTTGTGTTAGAGACCTTCCTAATTCGTCTGTGGGGCTGGGGATCCTCCTGTCCCTCAGGGTGCAGAGCAGAGCTGTCAGGGGCCCCCAGACTCACATTATTAGCTGCCGACTCCTCAATGGTACGATAGTTGAATTCTTGGAAGAAGATGTTGAGCTTCACAATTCCCTTCCTACAGGAGGCAGCAAGGACTGGTGCCCTTTCCTCAAGACAGGCATGCGCGCGTGTACATGCATGCGCGCACACACACGCACACACACACACACACACAAGGCAGCCAAGGGGCTTCCCCAACCCTCCTCTGCTTGGGCTTCTCACAGGCCCACTCCCATGAGTGGTGAGGTCCAAACAAGATCTATCAGTGCTGCCCTTCCTGGTCGCTGTGTGCTTTGAGCCACAAAGGGCATCTCTGCTTAGCACCTATCCTGTGGGCCCCTTTCTGAACCAGCTTCCTAAGGGATACTCTGGCCAGAGACAGCCCCTGAGAGCTCCCCTCTCTCACCCCCAGAGTGGCCCAGCCCGTAGGCAGTAGACTGCATAGAGTCCTAAGCTTGCCTCTCTGTCAGGAAACCTGGGGCAGAGAAAAGAATGGCCAAGTGGGTATCCCTCATATCTGATGGTCCTCAGAAAGGCTAAGCTCTCTCATGTCTGAGTTTCTGTCTGGACTTTTTTACCTCTTCTTATTTTTTTGAATAATTCTTACTCCTTGGAGATTTAGCTCAAGTGCCACCTCCCTATACAGACCTCCCTTAATGTCTTAGGCAGATGGTGGCTCCTTCCTGCTATGCTTCCACAGGGAGGGTCTGCTACAAACTCTTACAACCATAAACTCTGATCGTATCTCTCTGTCTTCTAGACTCAGGTTTCCTGACAGTGTGGACCTTGTGTCTTTGTTCATGCTCAGTGCTATGTTTGTGTTGAATGAATGGATGGAGGACGGGTGGTTGGATGGATGAGTGGAATGATGGAAGGGAGGATAATGGAGGAATAAGTGGGTGGGAGATTGGAAAGATAGATGATAAATGAATGGATGGACAGATTGGTGGATGGACAGCAGATGAGAAGGATGGATGGGTGGATGGATGGGTGGATGGGTGGATGAATGAACCGGTGACACATGGAGAACAGGCTCTCCTTTAGGGAGCAGTAGACTCTGAGCCTCCTTGGCAGCTTGTCTTTCACTGCCAGTGCTTCCTCTTCCAGGCTTGCTCCTGGGTCTGACCAGTGTGAGACAGTGTCTGAGGAGCTGCACTATGTCCAAACTCCTCTCCTGAGGCTCTCGTTATTGCCCTTTTCTGCCTTCTCCAGCCCTGCCCACACTCCAGGCTTACCTGCTTACGGTGATATTGGTGCTTTGGTCCCGCTCTTGAGACAGGACATGGAAAATCCAGTCCTGCAAACCAAGAAGGCAGCTGAAAAAAATGGCACCTGCTGTATCTTCCTGAAGCCCCCTGGGGACCATGTGTTGGGATATGAAGGAGAAAGAAGGTAATAGTGCACAAAGTGGCTGCTCTTATGGAGAGAAGGCACTCAGGTCTCCAGACTCTTCCCGCAGGGCTCAGCCAACCTCTGCTATCTCTTTCCCACCTCCGGCCCTTGTGCTGCCTGGGCCCTCCTCCCCAACCCTGCCCAGGGCTGGCTCTGCTCTATCCTCTGATGTCAGCTAAAGTGTCGCAGTGTTAGGGAGTCCTTCCCCAGTTACTCTCTCATCATCTGGTTTACTTCCTGCATGGCTGTTGTCATACTCTGAAATGGTCTTGTTTCTGTAGGCTGTCTCTCTGACTGGAATGTAAGCTCTGTAAGGACAGAGGACTATGTCTGTCTGGTTCACTGCTGTGTTCCCGGCACAGTGCCTAGGGGTGGAAGGCAAGGGGGAGAGAAGGGGCAGGAAGGAGCACCCTCGCCAAAGTCCCAAGCAGCCTGCAGACCAGGCCCCAGCCCAAGGGTGGGTGGCCAGGAGCTTGGCCATGCCACCACCTCACCTCAGAGGCCTCAGAAGGCCAGTCGGCCATGGAGATGGTCATCTTGTACTGGGTGTCACTGGAAGAAAGAAGGCAGCCCTGTGGCGGTCCCGCCCCACAGTGCCCACCCACCCTGCCCCTCGGACCCTGCCACACTCACTTGCAGGACTCCTTGCACATCTTGATGCAGGTCTCCCTCTGGCCCAAGCTCCTGCGCAGCTCTGAGTAGCAATAGACTGAGCAGGGGAGGGGTGGGGTAGAGGATTTGAGCCTTTGAACCTCTGGCTGCCCTCTGCCTTCCTGGCCCTGGGCCACCTAAAGTCTGTGACTTTGGGGTGGGGAGTTGTCTCAATCTAAAGTCCCCTGTCGTGGAGAACCATCCATCCCTCCGCCCCCGTCTCTAGCCATTTTGGCCCAGTCTGGTTTGGGGGATCCTCTCCCCAAACATCCAGACTCAGCTCAGCAGGATCAAGGCAGCTTCCCTCTGCTCATCATGCTCATTCCTACTGGGGACCAGGGTGACAGGGTTGTGTTGAAGGGGTGGGTGGTGGCAAGGGATACAGTTTTCCCCTCTTGTTCCCACACTTTATTGGTTTTAAGAGGTGGTGGAACTCTCTCTGCTGCCCCCAACATCCTTGGGCCTTTGGACTCTGGGCCATTAGGACTCCAGCTCAATGTGAGCCCCACTCACAGGAGTGGCTCCTCCTCCTCCTCCTCCTCCTCCTCCTCCT
>PVKM010033890.1:0-15789 GCA_004027735.1 Carollia perspicillata
ATACCTTTGCTGTTTGTGTTGCTGTAACCACCATTGTGCCTTGGGGGAGAATTGGTGGGGCCGAGGCCACAGTCCTCCCATGACTCCCTCCATCCCTCCTAGGCACAGCAATGAAAGGCTGTTTGGTGCCACAGGAGACTTTTGCATCGGTGACATGTATCACAGAGGGAAAGCTGATAAAGCAGAGTCTGGTGGCGCTGTCCTTTACATCCACCTGTCCTGCCCAGAGGTCCTTATTGTTCCTCTCTCTCCTGTCCTCCTCCCCCAGTGGGAAGATGGCCACTTTTTGGTAGTGCTCTTTAGCGCCCCCTTTAGTCTTGATAAATATAACACTTGTAAATGATGAATGAACCTAGGGTTAATCATGGTAACCTATTTGTGTAAGAGTGTCGGTGTTTTTCCCTTCTTTTTGCTTATTTGTATTTATTTTTCTATTAAGAACATGTATTGCTTTTGTAATATGACAAAAAAATAAAAATCCTATTTTTTCTTTTAAAAGATTTTATTCTTTTTAGAGAGAGAGAGAGAGAGAGAGAGAGGGATGGAGAAAGAGAGGGAGAGAAAATTCAATGTGTGGTTGCCTCTTGCATGCCCCCAACTGGGGACCTGGCCCACAACCCAGGCATGTGCCTTGACTGGGAATTGAACTGGCGACCCATTGGTTCACAGGCCAGCACTCAGTCCACTGAGCCACACCAGCCAGGGCCCAAAAGTCTATTTTTAATTGCAAAAAAAAGAAAGGGCTTTCAACAGAGTATCCTAGTGATTCAGATGTTTGGAAAGGCTTTTCCCCTGAGTCTTACATTTCTCATTACTTTCTGTTTAACCTTGCACGGGTGTTTAGAATATACAATGGAAGCAGCCAGTGTGGTTTCCAATGTAAATGCCTAATGACTTTTTCAATACTTGTAAGGCACGTGATCAGAGAGCAGGTCCTGATGAAGAAATGAGGTGTTGCCTGACTTAGTACAATCATCAATTTAGTTAGTGAGCAACCAGAGGAAAGAAAGAGCTGAATTTCTTGGCAGGCAGGAAATGCATAGATTATACTCTGGAGCCTCAGAAAATGGCATGGCAGGAGTTGTCTGTGGGAGTGAGATAAAGATGAGATCATCTTATAATAAGATCCTGCAGCGCCTTCACCGTGGACAGAGCTCTGTAAAGTCCTGGCTCCAAATGAATTCTGTGGGAACCAAGAGATCTTCTGTTCCTACTGCCGAATGCATTTTCTTTGCACCTGGTCATGGACCTTCAAGGTGACAAAATGAGACCATAAAGGATTAGTAGACATTCATCATAGCTGCCCCCTCTCAAACGCCTTGCTTTTCTTTTTTAACTTTGTTCACTATTAGCTTTTTCACTTGTAGGTAAAGAGGTTGAATGAAATGTATAAAGGCTCAGGATGAAGGTTTCCTGGTTTAGGAACTTACGTGACCACCTACTATCCCTCGTACTGTGATATGCACTTTCCTGTTGCTAGAAAATACTGTGACAACAATAATACTGTAATGTCCATTGATACCTACTGTGTGCCAGGGTTATGTTATGTCTATTGCATTTTTTAGTCCTTAAGACAACCCTACTCAGTTCAGACGAATCCTATTACCTCTTTTTTTTTCTTTACTTTTACACATGAAGTAACTGATACTTGGGAAGGTTAGTAATTTACCCCAAACCACATAGCTGACATAAAACCATTCTCAGATATTAAATACAGTACAATTTCCTTACCCTCAGTCCTGAGATGTTTCCATTAACCTTATTATGGTACCTCCTCGATTTTGATTATTAAGTGTGCTTTTTGCTGTAAGCAAGTAATTCTTGCCGCTTTTGTTTTGATTTTACACGTGAGAGACAATCCTACACTGGAGCAAATGTGCTAAAAAAGAGGATAGTGATTACAATGGAATATTTCTATCATGTTCTTAAACCTTTCCCTTATCCTACATTGATCTCTTAAGTACCTGGCGTAATGCAAACAAATGCACTGATTCCCCTGCAGTGTTTTACTACATATTGAATTCTATCTTCTTGACCCCTGGGGGCAAAAGTGTGAAAGGTCATCCTCCACAACAATCCATCAGTGCGAGCAACCCCCCGAAGGTCTGACAGGCCCCGAGAGCCCTCAGTATTGGCCTAACACTCTTTTTTTTTTGGCCCTGAAAGTCTCTTCCATGAGTGACGCAGTTTGAAACAGATTCCTGCCTAGTCACATACCGAGGGAAGCTCAGTGGAAAGCTACAAAAATGATGAAATGTTTTCAAAATAAGACCCTTGAGGAAGTGGTGAGAGGACTGAACACGTTCAGCCCTGTGTCAAGAAGACGTAAGGGAGAAATAGCTCCATAAACAGGCGTGCTGATGGAGTGGACAAAGTGAGAGTCAGCTCCCCTCCTTTTAAAGGGGGGCAAAGGAACTAGGAAGGGGACTAAACTACAGTAAGGAAAATTTAGTTTAAAATATGATAATAATACATGCTGAGGTAACTTCTGGAAAACTCCGTTTTTATCCATATCACTAAGGTGGTGTTACACACACACACACACACACACACACACGCACACACACACTTTTATATGAGATTTTTGCAGACCACGAAGATGGGGTGGGGCGAGAGGAGAGGACTCACGCCTTTTCAATGGACCACTGTGGTCCCATTTGGCGCCAAGCCTGGAAAACTGAGCGAACATCAACGTTCGGTTGGTTTACAGCTTCTGTTTTATTCTTAGAGCCCTACTCACCTATTTGAAAATGTATGGTATTCCCGGCTTAATAATACTAATACCAATAGTTAATATTTATTGAACACTTCGTAGTGCTAGACGTTGTGCTGGGCGCTGTGTGTGCATCTGTTCATTTGAGTCTCACGATGCCCTTGTAAGGTAGGCGTTGTCACTCCCTGCCCCCAAGCTGGCATCCCTTTCCTCATCTGAGAGTGTGTTTGATAGTCACAGTGAATCCGAGGGTGTGACAAGTATTAGTGAATAGAAGCCAGGCACGCTATGTGCTATGATGCATGGAACGTTTTCCTAAAAGGTAAAAAGTTGGCCAGCTCAAAGCGCCAACAGAATCCCTCTGGAGAACATGTTAGCTCTAAATAAGCTCCCATGTTTCTGTGAAGCACGCCAGCCCCCTTTCAATGTGACGTGAAGCTGTTTCCCATGAGATGGACCCTTCGGACTCTTCCTGCCTGAGAATTGCTCTAAACACTGTCAGGCCCTGCTCACCGGTAACAATCTTTCTCAGTGACAGTAGCTGCAATGTAAATGCAATAGAAGGTGGTCCCTGAAGCGGAAGTGGCCTTTATCTGTAGAGTCCCATGGCTCTCAGACCTGACAGATCTTAACAATCTCCTGGAACACTTTGAAAAATACAGTCATGAGCATCGGCTCTGGAAATTGTGACTCGATAGGTCGGAGATGGACAGAGAGGACACGAGTCCTCGTTGTCATGATTCTGATGATTAGTCTCTGGAACCACTGGTCCGATCCATTCACAGTGGGGAATGCACGTGCTGAAGGCTGCAGAGCTGGCCTAGTACTCAGGTCCCCTGCTTCCTCCTTCCCCATCAGGTGTTCTCTGTGCGTTGCTCAGCGCCGCTTCTCAGTGCTGGGTCTTCATGGTGGGGGTGGGGGCAGGGGCGGGACGGAAGGAAAGGAAATAAAGGACGCCCTTAATTTCTAAGAGAAGTGAATGACCCTGGGCTATTCCCTCCGTGGGCCTCCACTGGGCGTCGCTGTGCATTTAGATTGCAGGCCCTTACCTTGTAGAGTGATTAGTGCCGGCCAGGATTGATCCTGAGCACGGGTGGAGTTCGCAACCACCCAGATAATTAGCAGAGCTCACTAAATAAAATCTATAGCTTTAGTACTCAATTTTCCGGTGGGCTTGCGACTGTCAGGGAGTGAGAGAGTTTATTTTTTCTTTAGGGGGTTGATAGGATCTCAGGAAGGAGAAAGGCAGGTGAGGGAGTGGCTGATTCTGTTTGCAGAGAGTGTGTGTGGGTCTCCGTGTGACAGCTTCAAAACCTTGTACTTCGAAGTCTAGGGGAAAGTTTACTTCCTTTTAGAAATAATGAAACAGAAACACAGCTAGAGGTGAACCAACCTGGTTCGGAACGGGGGCAGAGCTGGGGTCTGAACCCTAGCCGTGGGACCAGCGAGCCTCAGCTCAGGCCAGCAGCTCTTCCTGCCCACCCTGAGAGGGTTGTGTCCAGCTAGAGCAGAACAGAACAAGAGCCCACTCTGGGGTCCATGCACAAGCTAATCTGAAGGTCATTCTTCCCAGCCTCAGGCTCAGAGCTCTGTATTGTTTCCATTTTTGTGGCTTAAATTCTGGTCTAAGTCTCTCTTTGCTTTTGGAACCTGCCTCTACCTGCCCACTCTCCCCTCCCCTGTTGTCCAGTTTAGTGGGGCTCTCGAGTTACCCACCCCAGCCTACTGGTGGGACTCAGCATCTTATCTTAGCTTCCAGTCTGGTCTCAGCCTCATGGTCAGAACCCCTGAATGGCATCTACTTGCCTGCATCCTCGAGTAACCTGATTTTGAGCCATTTTTCAGCTATACCCTCTCTGGAATGTGCAGTTTTGTGCATCAGAGAACAGGAGGCTTGAGCCTGCAGAGTTCTGTTAGGGAGGTTGCTTGGGACCATTGTGTGTGCTCACCAAGGCTGGTCAGAGCTGCCACAGAGGGTTTCCATTCCAACCTCTGAGTTCAGAATTCTCTGCCTTTTCTTGTACAATTGCCATGAAGGTGGCTGCCCTATGGAGCAGCGCTCCTTGCCTCTGGAAGGGATGGCATGAGACAAGATATAGCAAAGTGGCCAGATTTTTGCCTTCCAAGTCTCAGATCTTGGGCTTGAGGAAAATTGGCAACAAAAGGTCAATGAGCTGGGCTAAGGGGAAAATGGAAGGGGAGGAAGAGACTCATTCTGGGGGCCCAGCCTTGAAGCTGTGAGAGAGGGAGTGTGCATAAACCCCACTGAGGTTTGGAGGAGCTGAGAATAGAGGGAAAGCTGGAGTCCAGTGTCTGCATCTCAGGTAAACATTCCGAAGGTGTTAAACTCCAGAGCAGAGAGGGCTGCACAGGATGTCCAGTAGGTGGTCCTGGGACATCCTCACTCACCCAGCCCGCCCCTGCATGGCATGGCACCGATAGAGCTATCCCCCCCGCACCCAAGGGTGGGGTAGCGGGGGCAGAAGGCCCTGGCCTCACAGAGTCCCCCTGATCCCAGGGCGGTTGGGAGCAGCAAAGGTCTCCCACTTACAAGAGGAAGGAGGGAAAACGAGAGAGCAGGACCAGAAGAGGCCCTGAAATCTGGAACAAGAGCAATACGGCCTTGAGTGGCGTAGACTGAGGACAGGAGACTAGCTGGGGTCATGTCCTGATGCCAGTGTGGGCAGGTAATGAATGAGGTCCAGAGAGCCTCTTCCAGAACTTACTACTGTGCTCTCACTCTGCACGTGCCCCCTCGAACGCAGACACAGTCCTGGGGAGGGGCGGGGAAGGGAAGGCTGAACCTCACCGTGAATGAGATTTCTTTTCAAAGAGATTAAGATGATTTAGAAAAGTTACCATTTTACTTTTTCATTTTTGTTCTTTGCAAACCCAAGACTCTGAGTGGAGAAGCCGTGCCCTTTCATTGTTCTTGGCCTCTCTTCACTGCCGCCTTAATCCCCAAACATCTCTCTGACCTCATGGGCCAGGGGGACAGAGAGAAAACTTCTCCTGGACCCTCATTCAGCACCCGCCTTTCCTCCTACTTCTCCTTTGCGTGCTCGCCGTGGTAGATCCCTGCCTCTGCCGTCCCTGTGTTGCTATGACTTGCTCTCAGCAAGATGAGTTTCATCGTCACCCCTCTGGTTGATCTGGTGGGGTCACAGCCAGAGGCAGCTTGCTGAGAGGCCCAGCCTACGAGGAGACGCTTGTTGTAACGGTGGGAGGAGAGAGCAATCACAGGGCTGCTTTACGGCCCAGCAGCTTAGCATTTGACTGATAGGCGTGTAGACCAGAAAATACCGTGACTGCATTCCCATGCTTCCCAGGAGTCCAAATGGCACACAAAATTATTCTCTGTCAGTTTCACTAATTCAGCCTAATTACTTGACATCAGTTAAATTAACTAACGGTCTGAGCCTGTGGAGGACCCACTATGTGCCAGGTTTTCATCAGAGGCAAGGGATACAGACATGAAATATACCATCCATGCATTCCAGGTGCTTATGTTCTGCTAGGAAAACAGACCCTTAGAGACAGAACCAGTGGGGAAGTGGTTGGGGGGTCGGTGGAGGTGGGCAAAGCGGGGAAATGGGGACAGAAGGAGGCTTTGCTTGGGGCAACGGGCGCACGATCGGTGTGCAGATGACGTTTTATTGCGCTGTGCACTTGAAGCCTGCACCCCGATAAATGCGATAGAAAAGTTACTGAGTTGTTATGTGCGCCAGGCTCTGTGAAAAGCATCCAGGAGAAAAGCGTACACAGCGTCCGGCTCTCAGGGACCCTCACTTTATCATCCGGGGTGACCGGTGCTCTCACAGGGGAAGCCACAGGCTTCATCCAGGTCACGTCCACAGCTATTCCAGGGCACCAGTGTTGCGTGACAGGTGGTGTAACAGAGTGCTAGTGACCTGTAATAATTATTATGCTTATATATACAGTTTATGTTATCTAACGTATTTATATGCACCTTTATGTGTGAATATAGAATGTATCTGTGTGTGTGTTTGATCAGAGAGTTCTCCTGAAACATCTCTCTACATCATCTCTCTGTTCGGATTCTGAGCTGTGCCTATTTCTCTCCAACTTAGCCACCGACGTCTGCAATATAAGGATCTAATAATTTTCTTCCCCCGGTGGCTTTTAATCTCTCCTTTAAAATGTGTTTATTAATGATTGCTCTCACTTATTAATACTTAAGATGTGCATATTCCGAATGTGGCACTTTTCTTAAATTATTTTATGTAAATCGTATAAAAAAACCAGTGAGGTAGGAATCATTACTTCAGGAATACTCACCAGGATAATGATTCTTGGGCAGGTTGATGTGCCCAAGGTAACATGGTAAGTAAGCGGCAGAGTTGGGGTTTGAAACTTGCCTGCTGCACTTTACATTCTCCGCTGAACTGACATTTATTTAGTCTCTCCTCTGTGTCCACCGCTGGACTGAGGAACGCCACACCCACGGCCTCCCTAGTCCTCACCGCAGCCCTTTGAGGTGGGTGACATTTTACAAACGGAGAGACAGGCTCAGAGAGGGCGAGTCATTCATCAAAGGCGGAGCAGGAAGTAGAAGAATTTGAACCTGGGTCTTTCTGATTTCAGAGGCACCTGTGTCATAGCTTCGAGCGTAAAGTAGCTCCCCCTTGGCCCTGGGGGATACGTTCCAAGGCTCCCGGTGGATGCCTGAAATTGTGGACAATCCTGGACCATATCCATACTATGATTTTTCTCTATATGCACAAGTATGACAAAGTTCGGTTTATACATTAGGCACAGAAAGAGATTAACAATAATAATAAAAGATTGCACTTATAACCGTGAACTGTAACAAAATCTATGCGAATGCATTTCTATTAAGTAAAAGAAGAGTTATCTGAACCCAAGCACTGGGCTTCCACATTGTCGATCTGATCACTGAGATGGCTATCCCGTGAGTGACAGGTGGGTTACGTGTGCCGTGTGGAGACGCTGGACAGAGAGATTATTCACAGCCCCGGGCAGGACAGAGCTGGGTGTCATGAGATTTCATCACACTGCTCAGAATGGCCTGTAATTTAAAACTTATGAATTGTTTATTTCTGGAAGTTTCCAGTTCATATTTTTGACCGCAGGTAACTGAAATTGTAGAAAGTGAAACCATGGATAGAGGTGGGATTACCATACATTTAACTGACTATGCCCTAGCGGAAAGGAGGAAACTAACATTTATTAAATGCCTTTTTGTACCAGGGCATCGATGGCTTTTTTCCTAAATGGCTCTGTTAGGCAGAAACTACCTTCTGTTACTGACAGAGCGGGTTCTCCGGGCAGGTAGATTTTTACCCTCTGTCACAGAGTAAGTTACGTGTGAACCTGGGGTCTTCGGTGATCTGTTTGATTCCATCACACCACGTTACTTCCCCTGAATAAAATTCATGTACGGGAATCACTTTGTGCACTAATTAGTCTTAACTCTTGGAGGACTAGCAAAGAAAAAACACCTATGGCTAGTGAGGGGTCAGTTCATTTAAGCCAGTGAATGAGGGTTCTTCCCCTCGTGTTTCTGAGTGTCTTCTAGTTCACAAATATGAATGGGCTGTGCTAATTCTCGTTGGGTTTACTTAAAGCAAGGACGGGATCTTCGTGGAGTAAGACAGGAAGATGGGCTGTCTGCCACGTCCAGGGACGCCCGGGACACATCCTAGCGTGCAGGGCTTGAAAATGCTGTGTGTGCCATGTATGGGCACATGATACGTCATGGAGAAAAGTGAAAAATAGTTCAGATTAGGTCACGAGAAAGGTTAAAAGTGCTGGAAAGTTACCTGATGGGACAGGCAAAGATAGGACACAAACACACCGGTCAGCAGCCCCGGAGCCTCCACAGGTGAGTTCTGTGAGCACCTGGAGGGCTCTGTGACAACTGCCCACAGTACAGCCATAGGACCCTCTGTCCAACTTAAAGTGGTCTGCAAATCCCGCTGTCGTGATGGTCAGGGCTGGAATGCCTAGTCCAAACCTTAGGGATCATGAATGAGCCCCCAGGAGTCTAGGAATGCAGAGAAATTTAGAAAAGTGACCATTTGTCTTTCTAAATTTTTCAAGATCCTATTTAAAAATTATGCCTTGTGACCTAGAAAAACGAAAGCGTATAACCAAATTTGGCTTTGATTTATTTTCCCTCCCCCCCTAAGAAAAAGCCTATATTTAGTGACTTGAATCAAGGGTGTTCTTTCCATTTGTTGCTCCCTTTTATTGGATTCTAAAACAAGGTAATGGTGTGTGTGTGTGTGTGTATGTGTGCACGTGTGTGTGAATTGTTGGGGACACTCTGTTTTATTGCCACAATAAATAATACAGTGCAAAATCCCGCCAGACCATTTCCTCTAGCGATAGCTGTTTGAAGTGTACTGAGACTTGGAGACTGTGAATTCATGCCTGTGTGTGTTATTGCAAAATGAACATTGCAACAATACATTGTCGTAATGGGTTGGGAATTGGCAGTGAGTAAGCAGGGCAGGCTGAACAAGGGGACCGGATTCAGTAGCAGCCGAGGGACTGGGAGCTGCAGCCAGGTTTTCAGAAGTCATCTCAAGTCTTTCTCCAAGCAAAAGGGGTCCCTGCCCTGGATCTCTATGCTTTACAGGGTTCTGCTCTGGTCGTTTCCCAGCTGTGTCCTCCTCCATTGGGTGCAGAGCTTGAGAGGCAGAGGGATATGCTTACCCAGAATCCATACCTCCCTTCTAGCTCGTGTTCCAACAACCTACCTGGTGCCTGAAATTCCCTGCCAAATAGCCCAACCACACTTCTAAGGTCCCTTCCTAGAGTCCATGCTCCTCAGGGAAGATCATTTCAGAGGTAGGAATACCAGGTCCCTGGGATGCCCTAGGGGAGGCTCACAGTATAGGTGTGGACAAAGCTTAGGTGCTGGATGGCGTATCCACTCCTGTGCTAATGAGGCTCCTTGTGGTACCAGAGAACTGGAGACTGAAAAAGTGGGGTGAGCTCTGGACTGAGGGCCAGGCCACCTTCCCCCACATAGCCAGTATGTTCTAGCACGAACCTCCAGAGAGTGAGGCTGGCAAAATTTAACTGGCCCTGCTCACTATGACGGCATGCTCGTCAAGGTAGAAAAATAGACTGAGTTCTATGTAATAGTTTGCTTGCCTGGTTTACAACACCTAAAGTCTATAAACACAGAGTATGGGCCTGCATCTGTACCCCATGATGGGCCCTGCAAATATTAGGGCTGGCCTGGCAGGTCTGGCTACATTGCAAGGGTATACAAGGCTGAGAATCTGGCCTACTGTTAGGTTAGAATGGATTGGATGTCCCAAAAGATGACTAACCTGGTATCTGAGAAGAAATTAGTGGGTGATTTCAGGAAGAAGCGAAACAGAGTCCAGCTCTCTTTTGGATCTCTCCTTATGCTTCCTGGGCTCTCTGCATCCCTTAGAGATAGATTCTGATTGGACAGAAAGTAGATGTAGTGGGAAGTGTATTCAGAGCCAGACTGATGGAGAAATGTTCAGCACTGCCAATTATTAGCCTCAACTTCCCTACGTAAAATGGTGATTATACTGTTTACTCCTGGGTTTTTCTCTGAGGACAAGGTGAGTGAATGTGAACTGATGTAATGTAATCTTAAAGTTAAATAGCTGTTCAGCCAAGGGTCCCTCCCTCTTCTTTCTGCTTCGGTTAAAACAGCACCAACACACTTTCTTGTGTTTTATTTCCTTAGATAGTTGCCAAAAGTCTTGTTTACTATTTAGTATCATTCTTACTAATGACATAATATGAACATTCTCAGGAATAGCTTTTAAAAGGGACTCCTGGAAACAGTGTGCATTAATGCCACAGAATTACTCCTTGGGGGCAGGAGAGTCCCTTAATTCTCACCCACTGAGCGGCCGGGGCCTATCCAGAGGCTTAGCTATCTTGAGATGCAGGTTTCATTGCTCCGATGTCCTCTTTGACAGATCAACGTTGGCCTCATCTCAGTTATTGGATTTTGATTTATTTCCAGAATTACCTGGACTGAGTTCAATGCCAGAGCAGTATGTGGGATGATAGGCTATCACATGGTCTTCATTTTATTGAAATGTCACATGTTCCAATGTTTCAATTTTTCTGAGAAGACCATAGTGTGGTGGTTAGTTTTATGTGTCAACTTGGTTAGGCAGTAGCACCGAGTTATTCGGTTAAACAATAATCTAGGTGTTGCTGTGTGTTTTGTAGATATGGCTGGCATCTATAATCAGTTGACTTTGAGTAAAAGAGATTATTCTTGAAAATCTTGGTGAGACTCATCCAATCAGTTGAAAGACATTAAGAACAAACTGAGGTTTCCCTGAAGAAGAAGAAATTATGCTTCTGGAAGGTGACATCAGATCCTGCCCAGGATTTTCTAATCTGCTGGCCTACACTACAGATTTCAGATTTGCCAGTCCTTCCTTCCTTCCTTCCTTCCTTCCTTCCTTCCTTCCTTCCTTCCTTCCTTCCTTCCTTCCTTCCTTCCTTCCTTCCTTCTTTCCTCTTTTAATCTTTAGATATCCTTAATCTTTCAGTCTTTCTATTTATTTATTACTTTAAACTGGTTCTCCTTTTCTGTTAGAACCCTGACTGGTGCAGATATTAGTGCCAAGAGTAGTTATAAAAGTACAGGATCTCGGGGATAAATTTCTGAATTGATTCTAGATTTTTCTAATTCCAGATTTAAAGGCACCAGTCACTCTATTTCCTGTGGTAAAGAGGGCATTAGTAATCCATGTCATGATTTGGCAACAGAGATACACAGAATATAGTCATTGGATCAATCAGATGTGTATAAAAGGCAAGGTTCTGGGTGAACTCAGAGCTTCTGAGTTATAGCTGTGCATACATGACCATGGGTTAGGAAACCAAGACTGGACCTTAGATTTTCGCACCCTATTAAACACTGCCACATCGTCCAGGTCACTTAATAGTCCCAATCCTCATTGTCCCCACCTTTGAAAGGAGTAGAAAATCCCATGTGATGGCTGTGGGGCTTTAAATGTCATTAACTGAAAGCACATCTGTTGAAAATCATTCAGTGCAGTTCTTGGCATGAAACAGGTACTCAATCCATGTTTTGTACAACATGGTAATCA
Organism: Carollia perspicillata; assembly: GCA_004027735.1. NCBI lineage: Eukaryota > Metazoa > Chordata > Mammalia > Chiroptera > Phyllostomidae > Carollia > Carollia perspicillata. The sequence continues at coordinate 11,824 of PVKM010033890.1, forward strand.
CTCCCCCTCTTAAAGCACGCTGACTCTCTTTCACGTTGCAGAGGTCTTAGTGGGAGAGTAATTCCAGGGACCCACCTCCTACCCAGCAAGAGGATAAGCCTCTTCCCACCTGAGCAGGCCCCTGGCCTGAACTCAGCCTCATTAGCCACTCCCTTCTGGGACTTTGAATCTCGAGTGACTGCCGCAAGGTCAGAGGAAGCAGATGGCTCCTTGAGGACCAATGGCAACTGAGGCTCCTTGACTAAGCTGCTTACACTGTGGGGACATTGCCTCGTTTTGCGCCTCTAGCCTCCTGTCCGTCTGGAGCTCCCCGGCTCTCTGCTCGTTCCCAGGTCTGATCTTCCAGCTTCTCCCTCATTGTGTTAGCAGCAACACCCTCTCCCCACCAATATTCTTCCAAAGAAATACTTTTTTGCTTCAGTTAGCCTTTCCTGCTTGGCCTTAGCACCCTGTGGATGCACATGTCAAGAATAATATGCATGAAGCAGTAGACTAGGGTTCATGGTCTCGTTTGCATATTTCATCAGGTTTGGTGAGTCTGCAGTCATTGGTATGAGTATGAAATACCAATTTACTTTTCTGATGAACTCTTCAACGATTGACCTGCTCCTAATTTATCTTTACATTAGTAGAGCTAAATGTTGGTTGGTACAAAAAGACCTTGTTTTGACCTCATGAGAAAACATTCAAAATCAAGTGTAGGGAAGCAAAACAGTGGCTCCAAATCAGAGAAGAAATTCACGCTGTGTACTGCAGGGCCAGCTATGCCCTTAAGACCCTCTCTTTCCTCAGACACTAGCATCTCCTGTACATTTGACCACTGTTTAACACAATCAGACTAATATTATTTTTAAAGGACACAGGCTGAATTAAAAATGACCCTCCTTGTTGGGCGTGCTTTGTGGTTTCTGCAGCTGGGGGCTACAAGAGGCCATTTGATTAATGAGCTGTTTTATTGGGATGCAAATAATGTATAATGTCATACAGTCCATGTGTTGTACATTACAGAGGCATGAAACTTACCTTGGCACAAAGTGGAACATTTAAAGCATCTCTCTTGAAAGAAATATATCATGCCGAAGGAGAAGCATGTGGGTAATTTCTGGTATTTATGAAACTGATGAATGCTATGCCAGACTTGTTCGGTTTTAGTGCTGAGTCTGATGGTGTGTGTGTTATGTGCATTCTTTGTTCGTCAGAAGTGACTTTAGGCTTCTGCTCCTTTTCAGTCTACTCAGAATGGCTGGAAGGAGCCAAACAGCTGGTTCTGGCAACACACGGTAGTTCTGGCCTGCATTGTTTAGAACTAAAATGTGAGAGACTGGAAAGAAAGTGTAATGATAACGAAAACAGCGACAGGAGCTTAGAGGTGGTAATGGTCTATGCATGATCAGAGAGGGGGGCATGAGAATGACATGTAAATACTCAGTTCGCTGGGTACCGATGTAGAGTAACACGCCCGTCGGGGATAGAGAGGCTAATGATGCGGCGGCGTGAAGCCTGGCGGAGCAACGAAGTGTTGGTGGGTGCGGGCGTTTTCCCACTTAGTGAAACACCGCAAGGCCAGATCAGGCTGGCCAGCCCCCTTTCCAGAGTCTTCAGGGTTAACTGCTTTTCTGCCTTCGCTTCTGCTCCAGTATCGTTTCTCAAAAGAACCTGTCTCTAGTCACTCCCCGTCCCCATGGTGACTCTCACTGATGTTTTCTCATTTTACTGTCTTTATGGAATTTTTTACGGTCTGAATCATCTTGCTTTTCTATTGGTGTACCAATTTATTGTATGTTTCACATAAGAAAACAGGCTGCACATCAAACTTGTTTACAGCTGTAAATTCAGATCAGTGCCAGAAACACAAGAAGGGCTCAATAAATATGTACTGAACGTTGAATTTGGAAAGTGAGAATAGTAATAGTCCCTCTTTGCTTTAAAAGATTCTGTGACACTTAGACAGTCCTTGTGAACTTGACATGACAGCGCCAGGCACAGGGTAAGTATCCAGGAGCTGTCAGTTTGCATTATTATTTGTATTACTTTATATTACTTACACCGGTGATGATGATGATGACTGTATTAGTCCGAGTTCTCCGTAGTTTGTTATGAGGAATTGGCTCACGTGGTTGTGGAGACTGAGGTCTCTTGATTTGCTGTGTACAACCCAGAACCCCAGGAGAGCGGATGGTGTAACTTATAGTCCGAGCCGGAAGTCTGAGAACCAGGTCCCAGTGCAAGGGCAAGAGAAGACTGATGTCCCAGCTCTAAGTGTTAGGTCAAGGGAGAGAGAGAGAGAGAGAGGGTGGGAGAGAGAGAACTTCCCCTTCCTCTACCTTTTGATTCTGTTCACACCCTCAATGGATTGGCTGGTGTCCCCTCCAAAATGCTCTTATTGGAGAAAGTAAGTCTAATTCACGCAGTCTACTTATTCAAATGCTTCTCTCATCAGAAACATGCTCCCAGACACACCCAGAGATAATATGTAACCAAATATCTGGGAACCTCATGACTCAGTCAAGTCGACACGAAAAATTCGCCGTTAAAATTATGATACTATAGTGTCACAGAGGAAATATATTTAACACCCACAGGGAGTGCTTTAACTCAGCTATGTGAATCCATTTATAACATTTTTACCCCAAAATGTCTGAAAGTTGCACAAACCTAGCTCAAGAATGAATTGCCCAGATTATTACAATAATCTCTTTGCTCTGGGAGTGTGACTGCTCTGTCCACCGTACAAGGATTACGACTTCATCAAGAACCGGATGCAGTCACACAGACTGCAGTGAAGCTGAGGAGACAGGTGAGTCGGAAAGGTCTTTCCGATCACAGATCACAGATCATGTGGTGTCTCCGGGTCATCAGGTTATCGCTGGGAACATTCTTCATTTCTGAGCTTTAGGTGAGGGCTTTCTTAGACATTTTTGTCTCAATGGAATTGTGCCTACCTTAGCTATTTGATAGCATTTTAGTCTGCACCCTTAAAAAAGCTGCTCTTTAGGAAAAACATATATCAACTTTCTTTTATTTACAAAGCACAACCTGTGTAGTTTTGTTCTTGAGCTTTCTACAGGTAGTGTGGTGACGTATGTGATCCTTCCTCATTTAACTCACACTCTTTGAGCAAAATTGTGAATTGGTTGCTGACTCTTTTCTCCTTGATAAAATTTTACTTTCTACATGGGTCTGTCTGGCCTCCCTGAAGCCTGGGGCAGAGGACAGTCCCAGCCAGTGAGGGACTGGTACACTGCGGACCAGAACTCCCATTTACAGGTATTGATTTTTGCATAGTAAAATGCTGATGGCTTCCACATTGGGGCCTTTTGTTTTCAGCTTAACAGCTGCTCTGTTAACATCAGAAGAGATGCATAGCTTTAAAAAGATGTATTTACAGATATCAAGAAGCATGTCTCAAACAACAGGCCCCTCAGTTTGAAAACAAAGGTAGCATAATAAATAGAAAATTGTATTTTATGTTAATGACAGTCTTTCAATAGTAAAATTCCTGGGAATAAGGAAACAGTTGTTTTTCTCATTATTTATATGGAATGCTCAGTCTGTGCCATTTCTACCTGGGTAGTAAAAATCCAATGTTTTAACATTCTTTTAAATTTTATTTAACTTTGTTAGTGAACCAAGCAATGACTTTCTTTTTCTTTCGGTTGCCATAGGAATGAAGAGACAAGTGGGCAAGTATTGGTCACTTATTTTCCATAGGCTACTGTAGTCTAGCGTGAGTTACGGTAGAGATTGAGTCGGGGTAGAACCCAGATATTAGGGCTGGACGTAGGCTTCCTACTTTTACCTACGTTTTCTAGAAGCAAACAGTGAAGAGGGCTTTTTGGCCCACAGGTGCCATTGGGTTTGCCACTTCTGAATGAAGGGGAGAGCGAAAAACTGCCCCAACCAAGAAGCCAGGGAAACCACCTTCACGAGGGCAACGTTGGAGAACATGTCCCACCAACCGGGTTA